>JAQFYU010000183.1:0-29710 GCA_034694905.1 Ceratophysella granulata | reverse complement strand
TTATTGAGTATTATGAAATATTGTATTTGAGGTATAGCCCGTGTTATACATAAACACCTTTCGACCAAAGTTCATGTGACCCAACTACATACAGATACGAACTCAGACATTGCAAAATGCCATATCCAAATGTTATAGATAGTACACGATATATTACAGGTACAGGTATTCCCTTAAGATTTCAATATTTTAATGAGTGTACAAATGAGTAATCCTTGTAGTACATAGATGCTTATAAAATGGGATGACCTATTCTTGTGCTCTTGAGATCGAGATGAACATCCACAACCGATTTAAAAAAAAGGATTCAAGTATCCTTTATTTTGCTATTACGACAAAAAAATTTAAAAAAACGTGCATATTCTTTGAAAATGTAAAATGGGATATACACGATAAACTATCGTAATACCTACCTACTAATACTGGGTGCTGCTGCTGGATGATAATGCAATGATAAATGCTGAAAGCAAAACGAAATTATAAGGTAGTAAAGTAATTGAATAGAAATATCGGTTCAATTTAGGATTACAATACGCGCGGTAACCAGGAAACTGCGGCAGAAGTGCCGAAAACTCACTGCCGAAAACTAGGTTTTCGGCATCGCCAATAGTATTCCGAAAACTAGTTAAAAATTGACAAATGACGTGTCATGTGTCAACCAACCACATTGGAATTTAATCGGGTTCGTTTTTCGTTCGTTATAATTAAGAATATAATTAGGAATTATACAAAATAACTTTCACTATAAATTATACCGATAAACACAATACATTTGTCACCAATACCTTTCACTTGCCAATTATATGAAACGATCAAATGCCACGCATATAGCACCGTCGCACGTCGCACAAGATCATAAAGATGATTTAAGTTAAATATTTGAAGGGATTTTACGAGCAGCGCCAAACGTTGTTTAAAGTTAAGTTACTGTTCCTCTGTGCAGGACAAACATAAGGTCGTAGGTACTACTTACGAGTTTTGGAATCTTTGTATTTTTGGATGAACATGAATGAATGTTCCTGTTTTAAAATTTCTATAGACTAGTTTAGCCACAGTACAAATGTCGCTTTCTAGCTTCGTTTTAAATTTCTCTACAAATACCGCGTTTTTTTGGGTAGTTTTCGGTAATTCTCGGCAGTTTTCGGCAGTTTACGGCAGTTTTCGGCAGTTTTAAGCAGTTTTGAATTTTTGGCAGTTGCCGGCAGTTTTCGGCGCCGTTTTCGATTTCGGCAGCCGAAATCTCAAAAAGTGCCGAATAGGTTTCCTGGCGGTAACCACCCACAAAAGGTTAGATGGAAACCACTGACTCGTTCATGGTAACCACCCGTAACTTTAGGTTAAGTTCGATTTTTCGAAACGCGATCAAGTGTTTACCATTACCACGGGCGATGACCATTAGCGGTTACCGCATGTATATTTATCCTGAATTCAACCGAAATATCCCATACCTACAGAGTAATTGCATGCAATATTTGCGTTACATTCTATTGCTTAGCATTTCATAAAAATTGGAATAGAAGAACATAATCAGTAGAAGTGGAAGCAATTATTATTATGTAATATCAAATTTTCAAGGCCATCCAAGTCAAAACTAGCATTTAACCAATGGCACATGGCACACCGTGCGGAAAATCAAAACTACCATTGGGTAGCACTCCATGCGGAAAATTAAGAACAAAATGCGCAAAGGGGAAATCCTATTCGAACATTATTTACAGTAAGTAGGTCAATCCTCGTATTTTACGTAGTTATTAAGCACAGTTAAGTACCTAATTTTGGTTTGAAATATTTACGGTGGTTCCACTCAAATTTAAATCTACGTACCAGGAGTGATGCATATGCATTGACAATACAAGAAGAGTTCTGCCATTTACAAACTCACATGAATTACACAGAAACGGAATGAAGAAAGCTACTCAGAAATCTTGCAAAGGAAAATTGAAATCCCACAATATTGCATGTATTTTGTATTTCAACTTATTTGGTAATGGACACATATGAAACGCTGCTCTGCTGTGATGCTGATCTCTTCTCTCTACCTGTTTCATCTACGTTAAGGTAGCTCCAAGATACAGAGATTTGCGAACAATAGGATTAGGTACATCAAGAGGTTCATTTTCGCGTATCCACCACTACAGCTACATACACTCAGTACATTAGAGCATGAGATGGTACGGCAAAATTCATCTCAAATCCTAATCTCAAAATATTTGCAGGACACGGAGAGGGAGAGTGACGTTGCAGGTCCTCAGGTCAACTTACGACAATAGCGATTGGACTTTAGACTCACACACCAATTCATAAGTATGTTACCAAACCATCCATTAACCAACTCAGGTTGGGTTTTGAAGTTCGCGAATCGCGACGGAAACCTCCCATGGAAAATAGCTTCGTAAAGTCCTGTCACCTACTGCAAGTCATCCCGTAAATAATATCCAACAATAACCAACCTTAAAGCTTTCGGTTGGAGTGGAGTAAACACAGTTGCGCGGCCTGAAACTTCCTGTCACCTCCCATAAAATCCCATTGTAAAGTATTAGAATGGTTTTATGTGACCAATTAGGTTGGTTAGGTACCGAGTACCGAAAAATGCAACATAAACTTGTAGCACTATTTATATTTTCGAGCAGTTTTGTGTCCTTTCCTCCCTCCATCAGTGCATCTGTCCCACAACAACTTTTGTCATTAACAGTGGCCAATAATGTTCTGGCAACTACAGCCTGTCTCAGAAAAGACGGACCCCCCTGTTGATTTTTGGCATGGCAACTGGTCAAAATATTTTCCACCATATGTTACAGTCAGCCTAATTAATTCGACGTTTTTTATTTTGACGGTGGTTGTTTTGAATTTCGCACCTAGATTGACACTCAGGTGCGTTTGCAAGTGACATAATGCGGAATTTGGAAGCTGAGGTCATTGACTTGCTCGCTATGGCAAAACTGCCCTGCCTTTTCCTTGTCTCCATGTTTCACTCAAGTGGCGTGAACATAGACTGTATAGATTCTTGTTGATTTTTTCATAAAAAAATTAACAAGGGTGGTCCGTCTTTTCTGAGACAGGCGTATATAATGCGCATTCCAGGCAAATTCGTGATTAATTAAATATATTAATTTGGGAGTTTTGTGAAATCAAACCTAATCTAGCCGTAACCGATCAATTCCCAGGAGGTTGTAGTGGGAGGCTACATTGCAATGGGCCTGGCGCATCTTTGTCTATGTACTTCAAACTTCAACCAAGCCTTCTATGCCGTTGTTGTATAGCCGGTGAAAGGATAAGATTCGGGCGCCTGATAAGTTTCGTTTTCGTTTGACTGTGGGTTCGGCTTGTTTAACCCACCACATGCTTCTAACCTGGGGAAATACCATCAGTTTTGAATTATGAACAAAACTAATAAAGTGACAGGCCAAAGTAGTTTTTACTGGGAAGTTAAGAGATCGGATCACGAATCATGGAACAAATCGCAAGAAGGGGTAATGATTGTTGGTTGTGGTTATGCTACCTTGACAAAAGTTGCAACCGAATTTTGTCCGGGGTAGCGTTGCCAAAATTGCGCTTTCATTCAGGGCAAAAAAAATCGATAATCCAAAAGTTTAAGTTTAAGAAGAATTACACAAATTCCATGTGACAGAAAGAATTGCTTCAATTTGCCTGCCCAAGAGAACTGAAACAAACACGCCTCGATGCCTGGCAAGGTGTACGGTGTACTTTAAATGTTTATGACTCACATCCCACATGCTTAAAGGTTGTTTCATTTTGAGTTTTTGCAAAAATTATTATTTGGCAATTGGAAGATGGAGATGTAAGCTACTAAAGTACCAGTTACAAAGTACGACGAAATGACCAGCTTCAATCGCGCCTGGGTTACCAAAACCAAATACGTAATTTTTCTGACATTGATTTTAGACTGGAGGTTATAGTCACAGTCAGTGAGTTGCCGTGTACTACAGCCCTCCTCAAACTGAGTCTGCACCGCATTGAGTCTTGGGTCTTATATTCAGTACAATAGGAGCAGAAGCGAAATTCGATACAAATGTCAGAATGCTTGTTACAGAATATAAGTACGGAATTCTTGTTCTTACTCAATTAATCTTGCTCCTTAGAATATAAGTGCACACCACACGTCACGCCACTTTTGTCGAAATGTCAGACCTTCAAAATCAGTCTATTACACGATTTTTTATTGCAATACAGAATGACTCACTGGGATCCACTTGTGGATGATATTGAACAATGTCAATGATGTCTCAGAGTATACGTAGTGTGAATCTTAGCCGCTCCTGACCACTATATCTGTGTCATTGTTCTTTAATAACAGCAGAAAAAGCAAAACCGCACGGAATTGGGAATTGGTTAAATGAAACTGAGCTGAATGAGCGGAAACGTGAGGATTCACTGGCTAGGAAGTACTCGTATCGTAGATCGTAGTATGAGAATTTTTTGGGAACAATTGACGGTCGCACCATTATTTGAGAAAAATGTAGCTAAACATGTTTAGGGCTGAGTGGGAATATTAGTCTGTACAAGAAGGGAACGCGAACGCCAGATCATCCGCCACTCTGTGCCGTTTAGCTTTAAAAGCTAAAACCTTTCAACCCTAGTATTCATTCCGGCATCCCCCTTAAAACATAGCAAAGTCTCGTCTTATTCTTTTCATATTACACATTGTTGTTGGTGCAGAAATCTCTGTTCTTGCTAAAGTCAATTTGAAGTCGAGGTTTTAAGAACTTCAAACAGGTGGAAGGTGGAAGAGAAACATACAACGTACAAAATGCAGAGATGAATTTGGGTTTGGTTGGAGGTTGGATGTTGGATCTCGGTCTTGGGTCTCTGCAGAATAGGATGTGCTCAGTGCGTACGTGAAAGTCTTGCATACTGTAAGTAAACCCATTCTGCATTCTTGTAGTAATTATGCTAGATGAGAATGAGATGAGGGAGAGAGAGATCAGGTCGCTCTTTCACAAGTTTCGCTGCAGGCAATTAAATAAAAAGTGGATTTATAGGCGAAGAAGTAAGAAGTCTATTGAAATGGCAATGGCATTGAACTAACACTTCAACTACATACTGCAAATATGAATGTACTACATGCGTATGTGTGAATATAAGGCATAAGCAACCTGCTTCAAGGCGATGGAGATCATCTGAGATCTGCAATCATTTGAAGTTGCTGAAATTCGGATCGATCCGAGGCAGTTACTATAAAAATGTACTTTTCTAGATCATTATTCAATCGAGGCTTCTTTTACGTCCAAATATATACTGAGGCTCACTTACGTGGTGGTGAACCACGTAATTTATTGGCCGTCTAACAAATTATTTTTTTGCCATTTATGTATCTTAGCAATTCCTTTGTATATCGCGCTTCGACATTTGGTGAAAAAGGTGAAAATGTAAAAATCTGAAAAGCAATTAAATATGTAGCAACAGCTGCACAGAGACAATAGGCAGACATACTGAGCTTTTACGATTTATTACACTAGCTGGACTCTTTCAGTAGGCAGCAGTCATTCCTCATCCCTGATCGCTCATTTACGAAAATTTCATACGCTCCTGCATGTGCGAGCAGATCAAATGTCAGACGCAGCTATTATTTTACTGTAGTTATACACAGCACCCATCACTCTATTGCAAATTGAAATTGATTGAGAAAGATCTCTCCGATAATTTCTGTGCATTTTGTATGTGCAATTCAAAATACATAATGCAAGCTAACTAAGTCAAAAGGTTCCTTGACTAAAAGGTATTTCACGTTTGTTTCCCCAGAAATACTTGCATGTCTGACTGAAGTGTCTGCTATTTAGTATGAACATAAGAATGAATAATCTACGTGAGACTAGAGTCCGAATACAGTCAAAAATCGAAATAATTTACTGAAAGAACATCGCAGCAAGTGCTTGGCCTAATTAATAATAATAAATACCTGTCGGATTTGCATGAAACTTGGCACAGTTGTTTTTCAAGCCATTCTGAGCAAACTTCTTATGGGGCACAAGAAGATCCTATGATTGGTTTGACGGTTAAAAATTCCACATCATTGAACATGGCGACCCGTAAAGAATTTTTAACGGTCACACCAATCATATGATCTTCTTGTGACCATAAGAATGTTGCTCAGAATGGTTTCGAAAACAACTCTGACAAGTTTCATGCAACAGGTCCTAATTTTTCCACATTTAACGATGGCGGACCTCTAACGGACAAACCTATCATAGAATCTAGTTGTAGCCAAGAGGAAAGTTGTTCGGCATGGTCTCGTCTCAGGGGCAACCATGCAAAGTTTGAGCCAAATCTGACAGGTTACCACGCGGCTATGCGCTTGCTGCGATGTCCTTGAATTTGCACCTATATGAACTGATTTACTCTAAAACAACATTTTTCACGGAGCTAACTAAAACCAATCCGAAATACGACCATAGTGTATGCTTGGGTCGATGTCTCCTCAGCGTTGCGAATCCTCAGTATGCGAACCGAAAGAAATCCTCATTCCGCAAACCACATTAGAGTCATATTAGGTTTTTCAGAATAAAGTTCTCGGGTATTGGTCGTTTTCGTACGCCGATCCTTACATGGACGCTCAAATCATTTCCGTCAACTACTTCATTAGACTAATTAAGATTTTGCGTACTTATTTGAAAATATGAAATATTTTATTATATATTTAGCTTTATTTGAATACTGAACCGTATATCGGTAAACCTTAACTACCAAAGTATACGTAACATATTTCTCGTTGTTTCGTGTGTACAGTGTTTGAAAAAAAATAGTGAAACTCAACTACTAAAACCGTAGTAGTGGCTGTACTCCGAATCCGAATGTACTCCGCACAAGTAAGAAATGTTAAAGTGTTTGCTCTAAAAATCTACGATATTTATGACGATACGTGATACGTTCTACACGCTATATCTTCTAAGGGATAATTTTATCTTTCGAGAGGACAGAAAATAGTCAAGATTCAGAACTTAAGAAATATAACGTTTAACGTAACATACGGAATGGTTTATGCAAACTCTGTCAAGATACCTACTAAACACATAAATCAATTCCTTAGACAATAGACAGTGGATTGAAGAAGACGATAAGCGATTAAAGTTGAAAGTGATACTGGATACCTCAAGTGAGATTATGTGTATGTAGTATGCATCTGTAGTGAATCATATCCAAAGAGACCGGGACAAGAAAGACAGACCAAGAGTGACTTCCAACAACTTTGACAAAAGTCAAAATGAGGTTCAATTATCAATTATCCAGCATTGTCGTAACCTTTTCCATGTTCCTGGACTTCGGCCACGATGGACCACTGAATGCCGCACATGGATCTTTTATCCGACGAATTTGTGTCGTTTCTGATATAATTCTCCAATTCATTCGTAACGGAAGGTGCTAACTTGATAGGCTTCAGTTTCAGGTCACAGAGAGATGGAGCATTACTCTTTTCATAGATACGTCCATGAGTTCTGCTGTTTTTCGGGCCACACTGCTCAAAATTCGAAGAACTCAGAACCGATTGTGGTGGGTAGATGTGAGAGATTTTTGTACTGTAGTGTTTGGTCATATGCTCGTGAAGAATGCCTCTGGGGCTGACATAGTCGCACATATCACATTTCCTCTGATGAGCCCGGATGTGCTTCGCCTGAATGTGTTGGGTTAGGTGAGAGAACTGTATGTCCAATCCACACTGGGAACAAGGCACTTTGATCCTAAATACATATAATATGAAATAAGTACATCATCTTGTTTGCAAAGTGGCAATTATTAGAATTTCATTTAGTATTCTTAATGTTCTAGCAAGCCTTGAAGAAGAAATTACATTTCTAATTTCTTACCTAGTTCCACAGTCCACTAACTGGATGCATGGTTTCCGCTTTTTCATTACGTAGTGAATGTATGTGAGTGGCACTGATTTTGGGAATGTCGTAAAATGCATGTCTTGCGGGTCCGTTCTATCAACTCCTGGTTCTGTTTTCACCAGAGCTGCCACTTCTGGAATACTCGTGTTACCTCTTCTGTTCCTGAGCACTTCTGCTCTTGAGATTTTGCAGGTAAATATATCCGCCGGATTCGAAAATGGGATCTTTAGTCCTTCCGAGCCACAATGGTTAGCATGAACGTGCATTAGATGTACTAAGTGTGATGATCTTTTCTTGAATGTCATCTGGCAAAAGCAACACAAGCGGTAAGGTCGTTTGACATTTGAACCTTCTGCTGGACTCTTCTTGTGCTTGTGTTTTCGTCGATGTTTAGGAACTTGATAGTTAGCTTTATCGACAGTTTTCATTGGGTGCTTCTTCGGTCGAGTCTCCAATTTAGCGGCATCTACTCCCACCCTCGAGATGGACCACTCCTTATTCCTATTTCATCAACATACAACAAGATAACAGTTTTTAGTCTTCAATGAAAAGATGGTATTTGTAGCATACATTCTTGAATATTCAAGTCCATGTGAGTTTTTTTATTAGAAAGCCGTTCAGTATAGGATTTTTGAAAATACGAAGCACATCCTGACTGCATACTTAAGAGTATGATTGCAATATTGTTCAATATTTTTTTAGCATTGTTTTTGTGATCTGAGGACCGATGATTGCATTGTAGTCCTTGTGTATGTGGAAATGTTAGGCTGTAATAGTAAAGGAGTAAGTGATAGACCACGCTTACCTAGTTTCAATCGGGGTTATCAGCACCTTGGACTCAACATTGAAAGTGACGGTTTTGATATTGCCTGTTTGAACTTTGCTTTTTCTTGAACTTCGAGAAGTAACTTTGGAACCTCCTCCACGGTGTTCTCGTTGGTTGTGTTCAGACAATTTGGAAAGAACCATCTTTTCTCCGCAAAGTTTGCATTCTTTAATAATGCTGAAATCAAAAGATTTACAATAGAAACATGCAATTAATAGGAACAAAATACGCAATACACAATGAGCAACAGTTGTACAATACCGATAAAAACCCAAATGAAACACCCGCCTGACCGCAGCTTCTTCTGCGGGTTGCACCAACCGGATATGGGCCGGCTCAACTGGAGGAACCTCGGCTTGGACTGGCGTAGGCTCTGGTACGGGATCAGCTGCAGTAGGCTCAATAGTAGCTGAGACCTCTGGATCTATGGCTGGCGGTTGTGGGGTTAAGTCTCGTCCAGACACGCTGCTACCAGGTGTCGTAAGTCCACTTCCAGAACCAGGGCGAGAAGCTGGACTTCGCTCAAATCTCACTAACGTGTTTCCCGCTCTAACCCAATTCAGCTTCCTCCTGACCCTACGGTTCATCTAGTCACTAGATAGCTAAACCTGTTGGTCCAGAGAGTGTTGAACCTGTAGGTCATGGTCAGAACCACGTTAGTGAGAGTCGAGCGAAGCACAACTTCTCGACCTGGTTCTGGAAGTGGACTTACGACACCTGGTAGCAGCGTGTCTGGACGACCCACAACCGCCAGTCATAGATCCAGAGGTCCCAGGTGTTTATTGGGCGTACTGCAGCTGATCCCGTACCAGAGCCAACATCAGCCCAAGCCGAGGTTCCTCCTATTGAGCCGTCCGTGGAAACTCCTCATCCCGTTGGAACAACCCACAGAAGAAGTACCCGTGAAGGAAGTGGGACCAATTACAGACCTGACCTGAACGAAAGGAACACTAGTTCCTATTATAGCCAACTTCTTGTGATTGGACCTGACCGAAGATAAAAGGTTGTATGATTATTTGAATTTGACGAAATTTTTTTAAGCTGGATTCTGTAAAAGTGCAGAAGCGTGTTTTGCATGATTTTGGAACAGTTCCAGGCACAACCATCATATTTGACGGACAAAATCTCTACCTGTCTTGCTATTCATGCTGTGCCCAGATCAACTCAACCATGAAAGTGATCATCCGAATCTCGATGGAAAACGACTCGTCGGGAAGGTGACGACCAAGGATTTTGCTCATGAATGGATCTGTTTCAATTCCGACTACTGGTCCACGACTTCAAACCATCTGGTCCAGCTCCAGCTGGATGAATGATTTCTGGCCCCATACCAAGTACAAATCCTCGGCCTCTTCCAAATACAGATATTTCGGTACTACGGTTAATTGGGAATCCCTGCCTCTTCCAAATGACACTTGTATCATAGGCTCTGAGACGCTATCCAACCCTGGAGTAGGAGATGGATGACAAACTACGGCTATTGTAACAGTCCAACACCTAAAGTGGCCGATTCCAAAAACTCGTACGATTTATAGCCCGGTTTACATATAAATGATCTGCTCCTATTGTAAACCATGTAAAATTCCAATGCAGCCCGTTTACATACGACTTTTGTGCCTTGCTTCCACGAAACTTGTACGGACAGAAAGACAGGATAAGCCATAAGACCTTTTGGTCTAACGTATGAATTAAGTATAAGAAAGCGGAAGAGCTCCGAATTCGAACCAAATATAAATAGTAAAATACTGAACTGAAGTATAAGTACATCTAAAGTAAGTTGACTTTTTCTTAACCGGAAAAGACTGAGCAACGTTAAGTATAAGATGGAATATGGAATTAAGATGCAGGAGTAAGAGCCCACTTACCGGAATCCAATATCTTCTAAACATATTTTTAAAGTTTTGCTCGGCATTCGTTCATTAATAGAGGGCGTCACTTCGAAGTTTAAGAGATGAATACGCCGTCGTTCTGATCTTCGTGACATTTTGAAGCTTCAACAGTTGATGGTTGACATCAAGTGAAGCCGAGAGAATAGGTTTCCCAAAATCGTTTTGGCGAATTCAATGTACTCAAAGTCACATATTTGGGCTGGGCTCTGGGTCTGGGCTGGACCTTGGAACTGGAACTGCATAACGAAAATCCGCTCATCATACATTTTATCCTCACCATCATAAATAATGTGTAATGATTAAGTTAAACTAGGCCTATCATCTATCATGCTTAGCCATGCAGCCATATGACATACCTAATTGTACTAAACTAACACTACTTACTAAGTAAGTACATAATAGGTTTCCAAGGTGTACGCTTACGCTGGCAGCTGGCATACCTTACCTACCTTATGTTCTACTGTACCTTCATTGTATGAATGTTATTTATGTGTATTGAATTGAAACCCGATCGCCGACCCGACACAAACACAACCAACACACGAATAAGTTACAATTACACGTACTACATAATTTGTAATTATGAGAAGACACTTACATCTCTAACTGTTTTTATTTTTTGCCTGTTGCTGATTGTCGGTCACCTTACCTCTTTGTAAGTACAAAGTACTGAATTCCAGTCCTCAATTCGCCGTCCATTTATTTCCCTTGCACTCTATGTATCGTGAACTTCAAACTTGGCATGGGATATGGTACTTAAAATCCAGCATTGGAATTTACTATACTCTGTATCTGTACTACATTGTATGTATACTACAATGTACTAGTGAAGGTGACCAGCAAGCTCGATTTACGATTTACGAGAAATTATTTTATAGGTATTTGTCGATTGGGTAGTGATTTAGCGTGCGATCCGGCCGGATCGAACACTAAATCAAAGTTATTTTTGATTTAGTGTGCGATCCACCCGGATATCACACTAAACTGTATTTTTATCATCTTCTTTTTTTTTAAATTGTAAAGTATGGGACTTATGCTAATGGACCTAAGTAGCCACATGAAGCAGAAATATTTATAATACGAACATATCGGATCAGATAGTAGACTTTTCTACTTGATTTATCTTCCGCTATCGCATCGCTGCGTATATATCAAGTAGAAAAGTATGCTATCCGATCCGATATGTTCGACTCATTACTATATCTGCTACATGTGGTTACTTAGGTCCCATACTTAACAATTTAAAGAAAAAACAGAAGATAAAGAGAGAGTTTAGTGTAACTGTACACTAAATCAAAAAAAACTTTGGTTCGGATCGCACGCTAAATCGATACCGTCGATTGTAGTACTTAATATTCTGTCTGTAGTAGAACGTAGAACCATGCATTGGTTGTTGGTTGGTTTCACGTTGGACTATACCGTCAGTGACCCTGGTCAGTTAGTGTACTGAACTGTTATTTAATTGTAAGTAAACTAAACCGTTATTGTATGAACGATCAACGTAAGTAATGTAATTTTAATTACCTTTTCGGGTTTTGTTATTATTTGTGTTTGGTAATTCCAAGGTTGAGGAAATCTGAACCGACACTTCCCTGCCTTGCCTTTATGTTATCTTGAGTGGTTACTTTTGTCACCTCATCAATAATCTAATCATGTTATTACTGTTTAAAAACAAACATGCCATTCAAATATCTACCATATCCCGCGCAGCTATTACAAGTACGAAAACCTTCAACCTTCAAATCCTGGCTTCAAATCTATGGTTCCGTGATGATGATGAGTGATGAACTTGGGACTTGATCTCTTTATTACGCTGCTATGCTATCCCAAATCTCAATCCCCGTATGTATGCTACAATGCTACATGCTGCAACATCATCGGCAAGTAGTGGTCTCGGTCGACTTCGGATAGAAACACCTCGATTTTTAGAAAAAAAATGAACGTTGTATTTTTTACTAGCGCAAACAAAATTATGTAATATACATAGTTCATAACCATCGTCGTGGCCGTTTCTAAATGTAAAAAACTCTCAAACCACGAAATGCACTATTCGTTTACCGATGATATGATGTTGAGACCAATCCTTGCAAATGCAAACGTGCAAAATATTTGTACCTAGTACCTTGCGGGATGGAATCATGATGGAATGGGATAAGTTGGATTACTCCAGTGAGCGCGTTTCAGATTATTTATTCGATCTTCGATCATTCATTTGTACATCCGAGAAATACGTAGGTAATTAACTGGTGGATTTATTTAGTTACTATTATGGTCATTGGTCATACGTAGAAAAGTTTTTCTAAAGTCAAATATAAAATAAAGCAAATCGGGAATTTTTATGACAAGAAGTCCCGGATTTGTTATGTATAATATTCCTACATACATAGTACCGTAATTATTTATGTATAAAGAATTCATGTGTTGTTTGTATGTGCATACGTACCTAATATAAGTTAACTTGTGCTGTCATACGATTTCCATTGAAGAATAGACAAACATTTTCACTATGATTATTGGCTGTTGGCTTACACATTTCACAGTTTGTCATTTGTACTAACTACGAATATCATAGCCTATTGAGATTAAATTACTAACATAAAACTTCAGGTTCAGAACTTTCCACTCCTCGCTCAGTTGTCTTGTCAGTCATATTAAATAAAAGTAAATGTGAGTATAGGGAGGGGGATACAGGACAAAATAATTTAAACTATTTTGCAGTTGCAGTTTTTGCAGTCGAGTCAAACATTTCAAATCCGACTTGCAGAACAAATACATTGTTGCAAGTTGTAGTCCCTCACCTCCTTTAAATCTAAAACACAATAGTATCCGACAAGAACCACTGAAATCTTGTATTCATTCATCACAATATTTTCAACATTATATTATAGTTATTCCTGATCCCGTTTTTCCAGACTGGGGGGGGGATGACTCTTATCTTCTCTCTAGGAATAAAACACATGTGAAACGTACCAACTTACATAATTCAAATCATTGTGCAAAATACAGCCCGATAATACATGGAGTAGCTAACAAGTGCGACACACACTTTCAGCATAAGGTTCAAGTTGAATTACTAAAAATGAATGGGTCTATTATTATATAAATATACTATTAAGCTTCGAATTAATGTATAGTGTAATACAATGAGTCAAACTACTGAAATCCAATAATATACCAAATGAAAGGCCCAGAAATATATACACCGTACCGAGCTATGGATATCTTACAACAATCTATACGGGTTGAGATCGGACAATTGGTAAATGGTAACAAATACAAGGCCTATTCCTACAATAGAACTTAAAACAAGCAGGGACTTCATTTGTCTTTCCACCAGTAGAAGTAGTCACGTGAAGGTTAGCATCATTTCATCAATATACCCGGCTTAGAGCTATTTAAGCCTAGAAAGAATGTTTCCAGAACATACGGGGATATGTAAGTTACATGATGTGCTTAAGGATTCTAGGTGCTGTCCCAGAGCCTGGCATGATCAGCCGATCAGTGTCAGGGTCAGGTCAGCACATTACATACTACCCAAACATGCGAATACTTCTACTCAAATATTACATAGCCACAGTATTGTATATTGGGCAGTTCAGGGAGTTACAAGTCTCGTATATTTTTTTTTAAATGAGCGAGTGTCAACATACATCGCCGATTCAGCCGTTTAATCTTTGCGTCTCCAGGTCACCAGGAAGTTAGTACTCTATCCTCCATAGATACTCAGTTATGGCTGCTCACTTCAAGGTATAATTCCTCCTGGATTGGATTTGGGTAAAATTCATAGTTTCGTATTCAATACAACTCGGTAGGTATTTCGCGGACTGAAACTTCCGGCGTGGTAATTTCTTGTTCAAGTAGTAGTCCACGAATTTCTGACTGCAAGCTTTCCGACCTAAACGGTATTCCGTAGTCATTTGTTAAAATCTCCCCATTGCTGGAAACGTTGTAGCAACTGAAATAGAATAGAGTATCATAAACATCTCCAAAGCATGAATCATGAGGATTTGAATTTGAAAGTAGACGTATCCATATCCCAGGATCAATTAACACTCTGAAAGTTACTTAATGGCAAATACCAAGGAAGGAACTCTGACTTGACCAGTCCGATTGATGTCCGTATTTTAGCAGTTCAAATAATTTCACTTTCTTACCTGAGTGTAATGTCAGGCAGAGTCTGTTTTAGTCCATTCTCATATGCCCATTGACCAAAGTGAGGGTTATCCGAACTTTCCGAAGATTGACTTTCCATTCCATTCGTATCCGAATCCTCTGGAGCGTATGTTGTTTTATAAACTCTCTTGTTGTCAGTGTCAATATAGTCATGCAATTTCGCCTCATGCCTCTGTACGGAAAACTTAGTGGTGAAAACCCTTTGGCAAAAGTTGCATTGAAAATTGATAGGTCTAGGGGGTTTCTTTTGTAGATTCGGATCCACAACAGGTTGCTGAAACCTGGAAGAGCTTGAGGTTCCAAACGAAGACATGGGTGAAGGACAAGGGGAAACTTGCTGAAACCGAAGGGGCTGAGGTTTTACTCCAGACATCAACGAACTAACACCGGAGAGAGCTGGACTAAAGCTCGGAGTCCTCATGGGGGAGTCACTCGGTGATACTATTTTAACTTTCTTCGATTTATCCTTGTGACTTATTCCGTCCTTCAGCTTTGGTGACGGAGGGATTGTACATGAGTAGAACTCCAGCGGCTTCGCAGCCTTGTGATTTCGTATTATGTGATTCAATACGGACTGCTTCAGTGAATAAGTTTTGCCGCATATCATACATCTGTGAGGCTCCAATCCGTAGTGAGTATGCATCTAGTTTCAGCAAAGTAAGTACACCACATATTAGTCAACAATAATATTTATCAACAATAGGTAAATTAGTTTAAAATACTAAACTCAGAACTCGGAATCAGTATTGTATCCAATGTGAACTACTTACATGTTCTCGTAAACTTTCCACATTCGCGTACACATGTTTGCAGAGGTCGCATTGGCGTTGGTCCTTCGTTACATGGTTCTTTATGTGAACGAGTAATTCAGCAAGAAGCATTTCCTCTCCACACGTTTTACATTTTCTGTTAATTCAACACCAACCAAAATTAAAATACGAAACATATTTTTTTTAGTTTTGAAAAGAATAAAAAAATTCATCGGTTTGATCTTACCTAATCGTTCTGTCCACATCTACTTCAATGTTACTGCTGTTGTTCTTTTTCCTCTTTGGTTTGTTGAAAACATGATTTCGATTAAAGTTTCGATGAACTAAATCAGGAATCGTCCCGTTTGGATTTATAGCTCTCTCCCTTTCAGCTCGACGATGTGCAGCCTCGTGGGATTTGCACAACTTCTTTTTATTAAATGTTTTCTTACAATATTGACATTTATAGGGTCTTTCAGGAGTTCTCCTCACTGCTGCTGGCGCTGAGGGAAGCTGAGAAGGCTCCTCAATCACTTTTAAAGGTGCTGTTGCTTCGATCTGACTAGTTCCAGCGTCTAGTTTTTTCTCGGTTATATGCGTAAGAGCATGTCGTGTTTCTTCCTTAGCCGTGGAAAATACTTTTCCACATACGGTGCATTGATGTATTTTTTTTCCAATGGAATGAGCGTTGGCGCAATGCCTCACCAAGCTGTACCAGAAAGGAATTAGAATTGTAGAATTGAAAGAAAAGGGACAATACTTTTTTTTTGTAAAACTTGGGCTTACCTATGCTTCCAGTGGTAAGCCTTTGGACAATAAGTACAAGCGTAGGCTTTTATATTATAGTGTGTGCTCAAGTGGTCTACAAGATCCTGCTTGTTTCCTGCAGCGTAGTCACACAGTGTACAAATTCCTTGGCCAACCTCCAGATGCGATGCGACGTGTTCAAGAAGATTGGAAACGAGAACACTATCTCCACACGTCTGGCATGTCTCCTCGACCAAGCTGTAATACGTATCAGAAGTGGATATTAACAGACTTATTAACTTAAACCTCAGCAAATTATATAAATTCACGTGGATCTTCAACATCATGTATCATGTCAAAGTCGAAAATTCAATAAGCAGAAAATATTTCGAGTCAAACAGGAACTAGAGCTTACTCATTTTGTCCGTTCTGATCGAAGTTACAACTACTGCCGTCTTCTTCCATATCCAGTTCTGGTGGTTCACTCTGACTGTTACTGGAGTTATTGTAATCCATTTCACTCAACTCTAGTTCGGGCATGGTCAGTAGGTCACTTTTAATATTAATTCGTCGCAACTTCCTAAGTCGTGGAGCTGCAGCGGGCTTCAACGTTATCTTTGTATTTCTAATAAGTTTCTTCGTCGCAGTACTATGTTTCTTGATCGTATGAAGCCTCAGCGATGTTTCCTTTGAAAATGCAGCTGCACAAATTAAGCACGTATGGGAACTTGACACCCCTTTTGATTGCCTTTCATCGATATGAAGTTTTATGTGATTCTTAAAATGCGTGGCGGACGGGGCGATGTAGTTACATTTACTGCAAGCTCGACTCCATTTCTTTCCTGCTTTCTGCGTTGATTTCTTCTTATGTTTTTCGTCGTGGGATTTTAGATGGACACCGAATTCGGATAAAATAATATCCTGGCCACAAGTTGGACAACACTTCTTGATCCTGTAACCAAAATATTCAGGAAAAATCATATGTTTTGCACAATATTAAATACAACACTCACAGCGTCAGCGCTACGTACGTTACGTAATACAAACCTTCGCAGTCGAATGAATCGAATTGTAATTAAATTAATGCGCCAATTACGAAATTCTTCATATGGAACAACTACAAAATCCTTTGTCATATTGTCAACTGCTAGTCAACTGTCGGTTGGGTTTACAGTTTAGCTTTAGCTTACTATGTACTAACCTTCAGCCTTGGAAAGCAAATGGTGCCAAGTTTACGCTCTCACTCAAGCGTTTCGGCAGCACCTATGACCTAACCTAACTAAACCTGGTCTCATCTGTTGCGTACCCTTTGCTACAATCCACACGGAAGTTTGTAAAGTACAGTTGACATTGACAGTCACTGTCCATTAGTTCTCGTAATTACGAAATATTCATTGATCCTACTTAATACAAAGTGGAAGTTCTGATTCCAGATTCTGAGTTCTTGATTTCAATCTCGATTATGAATTGAATCTTGCATTCATTAAAGCGTTATGTTCAGGGGTCAATGACATGTTAGCCCTGGCAGCTCAAGTTTGAGAGTACATGTCACATGTCTGGTCTGGGGGGATATTGGTAATTCATTGCAGTTACTGCACCCATGAAATTCATGGCATGAATTGGTTGTACTGTTCTCTTAAATGACAAAGGTCATTCAATACACATAGAGCATGTGGGAAGGGAATTGCCCGGGAAATAATAGGGACTATCATTGTTGTGGAAAGAGATGGAGAGTCTGTCTGGGTCCATCCAGCCGTAGTGCGTGGGTGGACTGGATGGTTTGACTTTGACAGTTGAGAGAAAGAGAAAAGGTTAGTGATGGTCTGTTGAGGAAGGTTATGTTTTATATTGGAGTTTGGAGTTTGTGGTCCTGGTTCGAGAAGAGGAGAACGAGCGAGAGATGGACAGTGGCTTACCTTCTTCCGATGTCGTGGAGAGAGATGACGGGCACCCGACGAGTGACGAGACTAAGGAGTTGGTCTGCTCGATGAGCCCGGGTGTGAGCCTCGAGAGCGGACTTGAGGAAGAAGACTCTGGGACAGGAGTTGCAGGAGAAGAAGTAGGCCTCTTCCACCTTCTCATTCCACGGAGCCATCGACGCTAACGCCACACCATTCTCCGCACCACGTGATCTCGTCCCCAGCCAACCAACCACCGCTCACGCTCAACTCCCCTAACATAGTACACCAAACGTCAATAGCCAAGAGATCCCGTCCGCAAATCCACCACCACCCCAAGCATCAACTCCATCATTTAGTCGAACAGTAGTAGGACCACCACGTCACAGAACAGGATTAACGCGACCCAATAATTCAACCACCAGATCAACTCAAATCAAACGTCAAACTTGTATCTCACAATTTAAAAAAAACTTTCCGGTTAGCTTTGACGAACCCTGAGACACGGGTGGGTGGATCCGTGTGGTGTATGTAGACCGATCCCTTTTCCCGATTATTTCCGGAAATCCATTTTATAGTAAGAAATACAGATCTAATATCAACTAAGTATTTGGAGCCCAATGAAACAAAAGTATGTTATGGCGGATGAGAGAGAAAGACGCTTTCTCCTGTTTCCAGGAGTCTACTGAAAACTGCAACTTTTAGGATCTGAGCTGCAAAGCTGGAAAGTCGGGTTTGTTGTCACTCAACTCAGACTCAGACTACCCAACGAGAGCCCGAAACCCGGAACAAGATTTTCGGAAAAAGCCGGATAGGAAGATGCATGGATCTGTGATGCAGTCTGAATGTATGGAGTGGAGTCATTGAGGGTCTACACGTCTACCCGTGATTTCTCCCTTCTGTCGTTCTATACATGCGCTTGATTCATGGAACATGGAACTGGGCCTGTAATTCCAGACAGACCAGAGATGCATGATGCACTGAAATATGGGTAAACTGCATCATCCTAATCCTATCTGCAACGTGCACGAATGGATACATACATACATGGATACATGTACCAGGATTGTTCGTAGTTAAAGAGAAGGGCAAACGAAAACCGGATATGAATCGAGTGGGGGAGATTCTGAGTAAACCAGATTACAAAATTCGGTTCGTTCAGGTCATCACATTCAATCGGCACAAACACTAGTCACGACAACGCAAATAAAAAACTTTGCACAAGTATCTATCATGTCTAGTCTGTCTGTTGACCTCCACATTTTCAGAATCACAAGGCGAATTTGAATTTGAACAAAAAAATATAATGTGTATTTACCCACGGGTTTAGGGGAGGTTTAGTATTTACGTTTTAGCCTCTCCATTCCAATTTGTAATTATGCAGATTGAAGAGACGCCACACATTTTCATCGGGTAATCAGAATCAGAAAATTGTTACCAATACTTACTTCAGATTTGCAAAGGACTCAAACTCCAATTTTCAGGGTACAGGGATAAGTAGTGACTTCTGCGAAACAGTTGCTGGTTGCTGCGTGTGGGTAATTGCTCCAAGTCTTCTGATTCTAAATTCTAATAGCACGGAATGCAAAATGGAACTTGGTGACCGTACCGTGCTTCCTTAATTTCTTATGCTTCAAATCCCATTAAACTATTCATAAGTTCAATGATTTTGTTTTTCCGCTTAATATTTTAACTTTTTTTATTGACACTTACTCGAAAGAAACTATGTAGTAGCAGATGGAAATGTAAAGTTTGGGTAAGTACTGTCTTATTACTTTTACACTGTTCTCCACTGCTAAAAAAGTCAGATTTCAACTGGAATCCTTTCAGCAACAGAAAACTCTTTTGCACTAAATGGTGGAAATAGAATGGAACATAACACATTGAACAGGGTACACACACGAACACGACGGCCTACATTTTATTTAAGGCCCTTTACCCTTACTACTATATACATGTATTAATATATACATAATACTACAGTTGTCCGCCAAAAAAGAAAGGTTCTACGGACCACGCACGCTGCTCTCCTAGGACTAGGACCAAAGCCCGGTATCCATTATCCATTCAATAGATACATGAGGATGCGGAGGAGAGTTGAGTTTTAAAAATAATTACCTCGGAGAAAAAGGTAACCCAATTTTGTGAGAGGGCAAAAATGGTTCATATTCACACCCGAAGGACCAACAGACCGACGGACGATAAAATACATAGGCTTTTTCTGGGCTTTTCGGTATTTCGATATGGTAATGGTACCTGCTCTACTGCACTTGTATACAAGGGTTTTGGGTCAGGTTTCGGGTTGTTTTGGGGTTTTGGGATTTTCAAAGCACAAATGGAAATGGTCATATTTATGCCCTTGAATAAAAATTGAAGTTGAAGGGCTCATGTCTAGGCTACATACATATTTCTATCTACTAGCTCCGTTTAGTTAGGTGCATACTCGTATCATTTATTGCCTTGTAAAACCGTTGAGATGATTCATGTGTCCTGTGTTTAAGTATCACGAATGAAGTACCTACAGCAAATAGTTACAAAGTAGGGAATTGTCAAACGACAAAACTAGCTATTTTCCGCTTACAAAGAGTAAAGCACAATTGATTACGATACTTCCTGTTCCTCTGTTCCTGTCTATGCGATTGGCAAAATCTTTCTTCTTCTGAGTTTCAAATTTTGATTGTGGTAAAGCCGTTTGATTTTTATCCTGATTTAGACGAATTTTGAAAAGATATGATTTTGTCTTTTGAAAATCGCGAATTTACAGTAATTTAAAATTGTGATCTAAATTCATAAATGAACATCAAGATTGCGACTTCGGAACATAGTATTGGATCTTGAATTTGTAATCTTTATCTTATCAAAAAATGAGATTTTAATACTTCGTATCGTCGTAAATACCGATATCGGTGATTTTGGTCAATATATCCCAAGAAAGCGTGCACTACTACAAATAATAGAATAATGACCAATTCATAAATTTGAGAGGTATTTTGATGTTGCATGATACTGGCAATGAATTAAACCTAACCCGTGATCTACGAACACATCAAATTTGAAGGAAAATACTTTTTTCAAACGCCGCATAATTCGTCACCACGGCCACTAATTGATACTAATTTTAGGTTGTGAATTTAAGTTTTACTGTAATGGAGAAAGTATTATTCCCGGCTTGAACCTGAACCACGAACAGAAGGAAATACGATGACCGACATGAACTGAACATGAGTTATGTCAGAAGTCACAATTTACAATGTTGTATTTTATTAGTTGGTGTAAAAGAGTAGAGTGAGTGAGGCAGACAGACGACAGACCCAGACCCAGCAGACGAGCAACGAGCAAACAAAAGAGGAAGAGAAAGAAAGAGAAAGAAAATGCTTGTTTGGTTTTCACTCAGCCTCAACTGTTTCCCTTTTTTCCTCTCTCTCCATCATCTCCTCAATCCACAACTTTTATTAGTTCCAGAGAATTTCTTTCCGCCACCTTACACTTTACACACATTGCAACTTGGAATCAACAACGGTACTTACCTGTACTCTGTCTGTACCCAATCTCCTCATGAAACTGAACTAAGTATTCTTGGTATCCAAACCTATTATGTAAATATATTTTGTGTGTATAAGTAAATATGAAATTATGATAAGTTTGTTTATAGACTTGTATATATAAACTAATGTGAAATTGGTGAACACATAAACTTTGGAGCCTTGAAACCGTTTTGTGAAAGACGAGGTTCGTCACAACTCGCGCAATTCGTAACGCACAAATCGTAATGCCATTGGATGGGTGTCGGAGACACAAAACTGATATCGAGGTCCCCTTGTATGTAGTTTATGGGTTGACAATAATTTATTTTATATGTAAAAGCGCCCAAAAGCTCGAAAGTGCGTATATGACTAATTAGTCGATAATGTATTTTGTGACCACGTGGAAATTTCTTCCGGAAGCATAAAATAGAGAATCTGAATACCTGGCAACTGGAACGATGTAATACTACCCAGTAGTGCTCATTCACAGTCCCAAACTAAGACTAGACACTGCGTTTCGTTTGGATAATGTAGAATTTTTGAAATTAGCAAGTTCTGTGTAGAGCAACTTCATGCCACTTTCTTCGTATTATGAACTGACATATGTAGGTGCCGGATGTTAGTTTCTATCCCAAATCTTAGCTCTATTTCGATAGTATTTCTTTAATCAAATCAGATCACTGAAGGGTCGGAAATTCAAGCCAAACAATGTGTTGCCAATTCTTGAAAGTTTATGGAAGAATAAATTCTGTTCAATAGCTTCAGAAGTGAGCATTTGAATGAAGTGTCTTTTCCTCAATCTATGTATAAGTTCCGTGTCTTTGGTCGTTCCTTCACCTAAATTGAAATCTCTGAGTGCATAATTTAATTACATTGGAAAGTTAAAACCTTGAACTTCTAAAGTTTACAAAAATATAAGGATCCAAGCTTTATGACCTTTAATTCAATTTTAAAACTGTCTCCATATGGCTTTTATGTAATTATCCGACATGTACAAGCCATAGCCATGCGTCATGATAAATTGAAATTAAAGTATTGCACACATTTTCATATTTTTTAATGAGCGAAACTCTGCCTTCAATAATTATTTCACATCATCAACTCAAAATAGAAGCTACACTGTACTTCATGATTATTCTTGATTCATAACTACGTGAGTCTTGAATCAACTACATACAACGTATTAGTCTGCTCTAATTTAGCATTGATTGGAAGGAAGTCGTTTATTTAGGAAAAGATTGTACGGAAAAGTTCACATTATTGGAATGTCTTTTACAATTCTGCTCTTCCCTGATCCTGTCTCGCTTTTCCCATTTACGTAAATATATCATAAAGATTAACTAGTTACTGGCGACAGTTTAGTTTTGACTATACGCAGAAATTGTCTTGCTGAATACTTTGGAATCGTATTGAAGAATTCCGAATGAAGAAACTTATAAAGAATTATTGAAAGAATTCGCAATGGAATCCAATTGCATATCGTTCGCCACAGACAATGATGTACTTGTAATCCTTTCCCCAATACTCGTAACACTCAAAAGTTACCAATTCAGAACGATTTATTCATTAAGGAAAACATATTTTGCTAATCAAATTGGGATTACAAAATAACCTCATGTTTAAATAATATTATATAAACAACAAGTACGTGCTTAACTAAGATAATCATTAATACATAGGATATACAGCAGCAAATCCTACGCCTAGTACCACAGTCTAGCTGAAACCCTTCATTTCCTCCTTCTCGCAGCATGCGTTCATTCGGTAATGTCCAAAAAATCAACGCTTGTTGTAGTTTTGCTACTATATAATTAATATTTGCAGTTGTACGATACGTCACAACTTTCAAATCATAATTGGTAAGTAAACTAATGAGGGCTGAAGTTAGAGATGCGTTTAATTTAAGTTCCAATGTATACTGTTCACACTGCGGAGAACGTAATGTAACGTAACCATCTGAACATTTGACTACACCATACCATACTGACACCAGCATGGTTGGTGCTTCCACTAGCTCCAAGAAGAATTCATATTTACGGATATTTGCAATCACATTTAAAAGTTACGACAATTGACTGAGTGTGTGTGGATATAATGACAACATAAGTTCAGGTGGAACTGGAGACTAAAAAAATATGCACCAACCTATAAATGTGGATAGACATAGACTGCGAAGTATTATTAACTTCAAAGAATAATAAGTAGTTACCAATAAACTTAGTAAAATTAGAGCGTTATCTTAAATTCAACGTTTGGAAGCAGGATCATTCATAATGTAATGACAGTAGGTACAAACATAAATGCAGCATGCGGTACGTTATGGCATCGAAGAAAATAGCACATAATATAGATAAATTACCGAGCTTAGCTAGAGTAAATCAACATTGGGACAACGGAGGTAGGAAGTTGATTCTAAATTCTCAAGTAGTACAATGTATAGTTACTAATTTTACATATGTTTTAGCCATAAATGCAGCGCTATAAATTCTATTCAGTTCCATGAGCTAGGAACTGACAATTACAATTTCTCATTTTCAGTATTTGGTGACGTACAGATTGTACTTATGCAATATATGTATTATTGTAGCAACTAGAATGATTGTACTTATCCCATACAGCATACAACTACATACTAGAATAACATTATTTCCCCACGAAGGCTAGTCAACTGGAGCAACAGCATAGAAGCTCTTAAATAAAAACAGTAATTATTTAGGAGAGACTCGAGTTGATTTCCAGAATCACTTTGACATTGTGGTTCATGACTAATTATCAGACTCGCTAGTTGAACATTCACTTTGCACACTTGAGTTGCAAATTGCATAAATATTGTATTATTGTAATTTACGGTGAACTGTAATCAAATGACTACGTAACAAGTAACAGCTTCTTTAAAAAAGATTTTAAAAAATTACTAGATCTCTAGTAGTATTGTATACTACATTCATTACTTATTCTTTCTCATAACCATACCAAACAGGATACCAACTATGTATTACTTGCTTGTTATTTGTCATCACTAGCAAATACTCAATTGCTTTGCCAGCAGAATTTCTAATGATTTTTTGGAGGTGAAGAGATTGTCCTAAACAGCACAAATAAGACATACACCATGTTAAAATTACAGCTATTTTGTAAACCGGAAGGGCAGCCAAACTGAGGCTGTTGTCGGATATACCAGCTTCAGAGCATATCTCAAATCTAACTGAAGGATGGCCTTGGCGATTCACTTGATTAGACCAGCATTTAATTTAGCATCGAGATGCAATTCTCGTTCTTTGGATCACGGGGAATATATTTAAGTCTAGATAATTCAACCTCACTCGTGCAATATTGAAGGTACCCAGAGGTCAAGGACTAGGACTAATTCATTTATCGCTGGGGTATGTATTCATATACCACTCGCTGAACCTTCAGACTAATTGAACTTCATGGCGTACGGTTGTTTTTCAGTACTTCGGTCCTACAGTAGAAGTACAGAAGCAGTCCATTTCAAAACAACTGTTACATTGTTTGATTTTCGATTTTTGGTTCAAGTAAAGGTGGTGGCATTGTAGGTCCCGTAGGTCCGGTCTTCAGAGTCTGCTTCCTGTGGTGAAATGCGGAGTTTGCGTGGCACCTGTTTAATATGTTGTTAATTTACATCAATTTCATTAAGAACACACGAAACGGTCGACAAAAGAATGTCTTTTTAGTTGAATTTTCAATGAGTTATGTATCGATGCAAAAAGGTATTCTGAATTCATTCACTGACCTCATGTGCTGACGAAGATGCCCGCGAAGACGAAACGTCATCTGACAAACCGGACACTTATCTGAAAAATATATGCCGTAATATTTTAGTTGCATCCTTTAATTATAATAGTTGATCCATCACAGAACCTACCTGTATGTACCAATTCGTGGCTTTTCCTTTCACTTGTTGTCACAAAACGTTGATCGCAAAAGTGGCACTGATGAGCTCTGATTTTCGTATGCAAATACATCGTATGAACTCGTAGCGAATTTTTAGCAGCAAAAGCCTTGGAACAAAATTGACAAAGATACGGTTTCGCCCCTGTGGAGATATAAAATTAGAATCAGATTTTCGACATCTTCGTAACTAACTGAGCATTCGCGAAGTTGACTCATGCAAAACATCAAATGAATGTTTGCCATTAGCCACAAATACTAACACCCGTCGATGTTCTTGGCTTCTCTATTTGAAATCATGTGGAAATTAGATTCGAATTTTTCAAGTCTGCACACATTTATTTCGGATTCCGGACTCTATGGAAATCGAAATTCGACTACTAAAAATAAATGCAAATAATACCTGTATGGACATTGAGATGTTCTCTCAAATGGTGTTTTGTTGGAGCTTCGTAGTTACAAATTTCACATCGTCTTGGGCCCATGTGATTTCGCATGTGCTGAATCAGGTCTGCCTGAATAACATCCTCTCCACAGTTTCGACATTTTTCTTTGATGCTATAAAACATGTCAAAGTATATAAATATTTCCCTATATTTAGTTTGCTGGTGGTCATGTAAATTAATATTCATGAGAACAAAAGTAAATTTACCGCACCTATAGGATGCAGTCGACGAAAGGTCGGGAAACTGCCCAGCATGCGGTTTGTGCTCATCGCCCTCCAAGACTTGGAAGTGATGGGATGGAGGTATTGTTCCAGCTGGAAGCGTTGACTGTTGAGGAAGATCAGTCGGTTGTCCCGAAGGTCCTAATTCTAAGAGTCCACCTTTGCCATTTGGCCGACCATTGTGGTGCTCCCTATGTAGTAAAATTAAAAATCTGAATTTAGTTTCAGAATAAAATACACCAAACGCTCATAAATAGGAGAACTGATAGCTTGATCAATGTATTGCGCTTTTATTAAAATTGAAGCTTTACTAGGAAAGGAAGGTGTCGATCTGACTAATGGTCGATACTCTCTGGATCAACAAACCATGAAGTACATTTGCCAGTGAAAGTGAGATGCTAAAACGAAGTATGCGCAACAAAATCAACAACCAAGATTCACTTCACTGAATGCCGGAAAAGAAAACCAATTTGGTTCAATTAAAATATTGACTTTGTCCTGAAGTGACTCTTTTCTGGGATTATATAGCGCTGATGCTCTATAAATAAAACCGTGAACAAGATTTGGAATTTTATTCCCAATTCGAAATCAATTCATGCGCATATCGAGAAATGAAGCTTCTCCATAAATCTGAATAGAAGTTTCAGACTTCTGATTTTAGAAAATGCTTGAAACAGCTGTGCACAACTTCAATCAAATCGTTCTGATTCCAAGAATTTCGCTGTTAAAGTTGCAAACTTTTAACGGAATAACCAGTCCTGGTATTGCGATTTGCGATAATCCCAGGATAATTCCCAAGATTACTCAATGAAAAACTATTCCATGTTCGGTGTCAGAACGATTAACGATTGGCGTTCTGGTGTGAATGTTCTAGCTAAAGAATTCAATCAAGTCTTGGAAAAACGTGAGTCATAGAGAAAGCGCGATGTCCTTTCTATTTATATGTAGAACAATGTTGAAGTTATTATGGACATGGACTTTCACAGCACAGGTGGTGTTTCAAGTACTTAAAAATCATTTTGCTTGATTTGATCA
This sequence comes from Ceratophysella granulata, assembly GCA_034694905.1. Lineage (NCBI taxonomy): Eukaryota > Metazoa > Arthropoda > Collembola > Poduromorpha > Hypogastruridae > Ceratophysella > Ceratophysella granulata. The sequence goes on along the minus strand of JAQFYU010000183.1, from coordinate 2,446 downwards.
CACGTTTTCACCATCCATCAAATCACTCACAGAGCGAGCGCGTCGGCCTCGCTCAAAGTAGACACAAAGAACGAATATGGCTCTAAAATCAAAATATTAATTTTTTCTCTGCCTCGACAATGTAACTGAGTTGAACCGGAAGCGAGGTCAATATTCACTGTCAATTATAAGTGTGCAGTGCAGTTTGCAGAACACATACACATACAAAATAATGTACAATTATCTCTACTCTGTACTCTGTACTCTGTCTGTCGGTAAGTACTATCGAAATTGACATTATTCTGTGTGTCACAAGGGACCTGCGCAGCAAAGCGATATTCATTACTTATATGAGGCGGCTTACGTGGTGGTGGGCGGAAAGGCGAGTCTGTTCTCGGAGGTCCAAGCAGTGGCTTCGGTAAAGTGGACCGGATGCGGGTATGGATATAAAAACATGCTTTCACCGTTTTCTTGTGACTGACAGTTGGGAATTTGAAGTGTCTTCTTCTTGTCCTAGCGTTATTCGCCTTCGTTCTCAAGAACCAAGAAGGGCTCTGTGTCCAAGTGCAAAACAAAGCCTCGTGCTTAGCTACGTATCTGGAAGTTGATGTAGGAAAACAACAGGAGGACCACGAGACGAGGAGAAGTTCCGCTCGCTATGCCTATAGTCTCCAACCGTCCAGTAGTAGACTCAGTAAACCCAGGACACCCATCCTTGAGTTGTTGTGGATCAAACTCTGAACTCGTCTTCTCTATGTATGTTCCTACGTATGCCAAATACCAGCGTGGCTGGAAAAAAACTAGAAAGAATGATCACACCACGACGGAGATATTTACATGTACAAAAAATTGTTGACTATTTATTTACTATTATTATGGTACACGGAGTTTAGTTGGGGAAGAGGAAGGTTCGTGCACTAGGTTTGTTGTAGATGTGCTCTATCTTCTATGTATTATTGGTTTGTATGTACTTTGTAGGTTCTTCTGCACTGGTTCAAATGGTCCGATTGAATTCTCCGCTTCTCCGCCATTGGAAACCCGGGATTAGACCCGGTTCGGAGACTTGCCTTTATTTCCCGATGACCAGCACAACACGAACCCACTCCCGACTCCCGACCAGCCCACCGAGCCTCGACATAACCTAATGCTCTATATATCTGCGTCTTCCATGTGCAGTCTAACTTAAATCATCAACGCGAACTGCGAACTGGCGAATCAAAGAAAATCAAAACTTCTATAAAAACGAGGAAACCGAGAAGTGGAGAAGAAGACGTACTCCAGCACGAAGAATTTGCATCCATAAATATTTGTTTTTATGAACAACGAACCTTATAAGAAAGCTTGTTGGAAAAAAACAAAAGTCAAATCGTGTTAAAAGGAAGATGAAACAGCAACAACACAAGGTCTAATCCAGTAGTAGTGTAATAGTTGACCATAATTTTCCATGGCATTTCTTTTCTTTTGGCTGCGCTCATGATCGAGATCCAGACTCGAGACGAGACAACCCTTTATTGACAAATCGGTTGGATAGACCAGGCGTTGAAGCACACTCGGACGGAATTCTCATCAGAAGAGCTGATGATCTGCTGCTGGTCTACTAGTAGGTCCTAAGATCGAGGCTGGCTTTTTGGCGTGCATTTGGGCTTGGCCGGCTTTGATACAGTTTTTAGGCTTCTAGTACGAGCTTCGATGGTCTGGCCCCCCCCTCCTGATCCTGGCACTCTCAAAAGTCTCGGAATACTAATAACACCCAAAAGATGAAAGCCATGCGCATCCAAATACATCAGGAAAGAAAATAAAAATTTCGGGCACAACAGACTCGTCATCGCGTCGTGGTCGCTTGTCGCATCAGTCGTCGTTTTCAACCTTGTTGGCCAAAAGAATAGCCAAGCTTAGAAGAATAGGTGGAGAATATGGGTTTTGACTAATAAGTGGCGTCTAAAAATGAAGCTCGTATTGGCCGAAATTTTCGCACATGCAACGATGCCTGTACTTTCTCGTGGATAAATAAAGACGTTCTTGCCTTACAATGATATGCTGCCGTAGTGGTCCTCAGTCAATAGAGAAAGCACTTACATCACGCTTCACAACACAGCAACTCACAAATTACAAGAAATTGAGGGTTAAAGACGGGCACGCACGGAGCTTGAGACTTTCACCGACTACCGAACCGATGAGATTGTCTCGCGACGCGAATACGACATGCTGGCGGCGATTGGTACAGGCTGCTGAAGCTAAATGACATGCAACCGGTTTAATTAATTAACCTTAGACTTCATGACCAGTCAAGACTAAAATTCTAGGGTTTATAGCAGGTTTATAGGCTCTCACTTAAATATACGAGCAAGTATATTTGCGAAGCAAGAAGCATTCTACTATATTGTAGTATAGAACTGTTGAGTGGTCCTTTTTAGACCAGAGTTTAGGACTTCGGTTGGGATGGGATCAACCCAAAATATAACATAAC
>JAQFYU010000182.1:0-29713 GCA_034694905.1 Ceratophysella granulata | reverse complement strand
TAATTTGAAATTACACGTAATTGTAATTTGAAATTACACGTAATTGTAATTTGAAATTACACGTAATTTATTTTGAAATTACACGTACTTAATTGTAATTTGAAATTACGCGGAATTGTAATTTGAAATTACACCGAAAAGTAATTTTCAATTAGTACATGTAATTAGCTCTTCATAATCGTGGTGTAAATTAAATTACATTAATTTCTTTTACATTTTTGAATACAATTACAAAAGTACAATATATTATTAATTACCAATTACACAATACAAACTCAATTACACTTACATCGTTATCGTTAATGACAAAACAACAAATAATGTTGTATTTCTTGTTTCATATTTTCACACAAAACTGAAACATAAGGATCAAACAAGCATTAATCTTTACTAAAATTCACGAACAATTGTAATTTGAACTTTTCGCAACAAAATAATATACCTAAATTACGAATTATCGATATTCAAAATAACGTGTACTTTAATTACAGTATTGTAGTTATCAATTACATGTAATTTGCCCACCCTTCTATTTGATGCAGAGTGCAATGAAATATGACACCCACACCCACCCACCAGAGGTTCACTACTTTTAGAATTTGAGTTCAGTAAAATTCTAAAAGCAATTTAGCTATGTGACTCCAAATGTAGGTGACCTTTTCCTACATATTTGAGTGCTGTCATATTTAATATGCACTTTGCATCAGGATAACACAAGCTTTAACACTAGCTATTCTATCAACTATATTTTAAATCCAATCTTTACATGCTGCGTGATTAGGCACTAAAACGGTACAAGTTCTGAAACCATAGCAATTGATCAATTGTCGACCCAAATGACTTAACTTTTCCTTTCGACTTCCCTAGCGATACCCAAAGTACACATCTGGTTGACTCTGAAGAAGAAAACCTATTGAAAGAAGTGAGCGAGAATAATCGTAACAGTAGTCCGCCTAGTAGTCTTACTGGAAGTCCCCCTAAACTCAGAACTGTTGTTTTGGAACGAGGTCTAGACGGACTAGGATTTTCTATTGTGGGTAAGTCCAACGTGTTCCTTCCGAGGCCACAGCTGGTTCACTGTTCAGTTCACTTGACTGACATGAATTTCCCTACTCACCCCTGACTTCGTGTTCCCAGGTGGCTTTGGCTCTCCGCACGGCAATCTTCCTATTTACGTCAAAACCGTATTTGACAAAGGTGCAGCCTCACGAGAAGGAAGCTTGAAACGTGGTGATCAGATCTTGAGTGTGAACGGAATTCCTATGGATAGACTATCTCATCATGAGGCTGTGACCATTTTGAAAAATGCCAAGGGAAACGTGACCCTTGCCATTTTGTCCTGATCAACCCAACACGACTCTTTCAACTATACTCCAGCTGGAATACAAAGTACAGACTATTTATTCATCTCCAATAATTTATAATATATCCTTGCCTTAAGCTTATTCCATAGTTAATTTTATCGTGATGGCAGCTACCACTTTACCAGAATCCCACCTGTCACTTGTTAAACGTTGCCACCTATCCTATCTTCATTTTAATGTGTACTGTTATTATGCTAGTATGGACCAAATGTAGTTAAATGTATTTACTTAAATTAGTGGAACCTTTTATCAACGAGACCTTCTAAACGTCTGTCGTGTAACTTACATAAAAGTTTGTCTTCAAACCGTTGTTGAGCATTTTTATAATATCTACTATTGTATCCCCTGAGCGGAATAAACATTACGACAATCCACTTCTTCCTTGTAACTCTAATAAAATAGAATTTAAGTATTTATCACGAGTGAGCTATTGCGTAAAGTATTCTAAATTAAATCAAGCTTTGAGTTTGAGTTATACCTTTGGTCAACAAGTATTTTATTGTAAACTGAAACTTGTGAATCTCTACTTTAGGTACATCTTGTTATTTTAATAATAAGGCTCTCACTTCTATAATTCAATTAAACAATATAAATACAAAACAGAAACATACATAATATATAAATACTCTATCCAAGTGTATTCAAAGTCAGTATCAAAGTCACACATCATTCAAGTATTAAGAAATAACAAGTACATACTTATCTGAGTTTGAAAATATCACAACAACCGCTTGAGAGGTAGTAAGTACTGGAAGAATAGACTTACTGGAGCTGGAGCCTGGCTTCCAAAAATAATTTATTTTCTACACGTTCACAGAGCACGTAATAAATCAGTGTCTGTAAGGCGAGTAAGCGTCTTGTGTTGAGTACAGTCGATTTGATGACATGGAAGAACCGAAAGTGTCCCCTAGAGAAAACACATCTAGTCAGCCAACGGAAGTTAATGGAGATGTATTTGTTTGTTTTTTTGTGATGCATGCGGCTTACCCATGCCACTTGAGCCCAGTGACATCGTTGGAGTGTTTGGAAAGCTCCCGTGTGACCGGAGGAATGGGGAGCCTCCAACTCCAGGGCTGGATTTTGAGGGATTGGACAGAAACACTGTTTCGGATGTGGATGTTGACGCTTTTGAAAATGCATCGTTTTGATATTTCCATACTAGAATTAGGAATTCAGATAATTAATTATAGCCATCTTAGATCCTTCTAGACTCATGTATATGCCATTGAATGTTCAGAATGTATTTCTTACTTAGGTGCACGGCCAACAGAGTTAGTAGGGTACCAATAGCCGGTCCAAACAACCAAATGTACCAATTGTCATAAACAGCAGATACAACTCCCCAAGCTCCGTCCCGAGTTGAAAGGCTAGCCGGAAAAGCTACGACAATCTTGATAGGAATCTGGTAAACCGAAAAGTAAATTATTATAATTTTGTATCGGCAGACGTGTTACGTCTTTCGTACTGTATTCCACTCACGTTGATATTCTGTTTCGTTAGTGGAGACACAATGGTGAGACTTAAAGGTTTCTCAAAATTTCCAGCAGTCCAGTAGTTGCTCAAGATTCTCATCTTGTAAGATCTAGTTTCTGCTCCTACGGGAATTTTGTCTATGGCAACAATCTGGTCCACAGGAACTAGTCCAGCAAGAAATGGATTGATGGAAGTCCCTTTGTTGTCGATTTCCAAATAAGCCCCATCACTTGAGACAAACTGCGAAAATCAAATGTTTACTTTAGTGATGCACGTTTTCGGTTTGGTGATCGTCTTTGCTGGTTGGATTAGCTTCTGTACTGTTTGCTCACCATGAGTTGGTTTAAAGCAGCTGTTAGTCCAGTAATCGACAATATTCCGGTATGATCTCTGTTGGATACTTGAACAGAACTTAAGTGAATGTAGACAGCTGGTGTGAAGGGGATCACCAAAGGTGAACTCGCAATAGCAACTTGTTCATCTGCAAAAAATAATACAAGAAATAATTATGGAAAGCTTACTGGGCCACAAATTCAATTAAAGAAACTCGTACGTGATAGCAGCTGAGATTTGGTAGTGTCAATTCCGTTTTGCTTCATTTGAACAGACAGCACGAGCTTGGATTGAATTGTGCTGGCGTGGAATCTGGTGTTCGAGTCCTTCACAGGTGTAATTTGACAAGCGTACCGTTCTATGTACAAGGAATTGTTGATTAAATTTAGATAATGACGTAGTCTACGTACAACTTAAGTTGAATGAAATACCTCTGTTGTAATCGAAGACCGGTTTAACTGTAAATGTCTCAGATATTTTGGTGTTGACATGTTCATTCTCGTATTTCAGTTGGCAAAGAAAGGGAGCAGGAACGTTTTCAGCGAATACTTTTTGATTACAATTGGAACCAACCAGGTTGTCGAACTTATCCCCCAATTTCACAGGAATTTCAATTGTGGATTCTTGGTCACCATTCGTAATATACTCCGGACTTTCAGATCCTTGAATATTTACCTGAGCAAAAGACATAATAGTTCAGTTTGTGTTGGAAATGCTTGAAGCTACAGTGAAATTAATCGTTGAGGTTTATAAATTGATGAACTTACCCGATTTACACTTCGGACGTCCAAATCGACCGAAGTAACTGACCCGATTCCTTCGATGACATATTCAACCCGAGCACGACCTGGAGCAAGTGCCACACCGAATCCGCTCTCTTCATCAATAAACATGACTTCCTTGGGATCTGCTAACCAAGAACCAACCTGATTTGTAGCAGACTTGACGGCACAAGCAAAACAAATCACATCTCCCACAATCGCAACGTTCATTGGCTAGAAATATAGAAGAATTCACGAATAAGTACCCGGTCTAATAATTACATACAGAAATAGAGTAGTACAGCATTTTACGACTACTCACAAGTTTGGGGTTAATCGCCTCCGCCACGTTAATAGCCAGGTAGTCTTTCAATGCGGGATTAGCTTCATCAAACACTTTGACAACCACTCGTCCTTCATGAATAAGGGAGGCAGAGAATGTATGGTTCTCAAATCCAGGAGTGATGCGGGCAATGTCAAATCTATTTGGTCGGACTTTTGGCAAGGCCTTGACTGCATCAAATGTTTGTCCCAAGTCGTCATGATACGAAACCGTGAATGAAAAGGAAACTCCTCTTGGTAGAGATATAGTTTTATCTTTACTTTCAACATATATGGATAGTTTGGGATTGATCATCAGGTAGCTCATTGGTTTCACCTGTAATTGAAAACAGGATACACATATGCGTGAAGTAACTTGTAGAGCATGTATCGTTACATTCGCATTATGAAGAACTCACCTCAACTGGGAGGCTAATTGTTTGTGTGAACCCAAGTGCTTCCCGCACAGTCACAGTGATAACAGCGTGACCTGTGAGATCACCGGTTCGTACAACTCCGTTGTTGTCAACGGAAATAGAAGGCCCTCCTCCGCCAGCTATTTCGTTCTGATCTTGGCCAGGACGTCCGCAGAAGCCGTTCAATGCTCGTACATCATAATTTACAACAGCTGCGGAATCTCGATTTGTTTTCAAATTAATTTCTGAGTTTGGAGTCATCAGGAGAGTTTTGTGCTCAAGAGTGGGCAGATTTACAAATCTCAGTTCATCCAACACCTAATGAATGAGATGGAGGATTTACAACATATTTCACAGATCAGAGATACGAGACATTTTATTTTAAAGCGAACACGAACTAACCTCAACATCAATTTCATCCACAACCACGAAGCTGCTGAAATTGCTCGTCAGCTTTACAACGACTTTACCGGGCTGCTTGGCTCTCAACCGGACTTCCACTTGATCCCCACTTGCTGTCGTCAACCCAAAAGGCTGAAATAGAAATGAATATAACACAATAAAGTGGCCGCTTCGAATTCAAAAGTAATGTTCAGAATTTACCTGAAACGGATGTTGTATTTCCGCTATGTCTCGGTTGCTCACGTCCCATTGTAATGACCCCAAGGGAGTTTTCCCACCAAGCAAAATGGTCGGATCCAACCCAGAATCACCATGGATCCCAAATGCCCAGAGTGGCATGTCCTTTTGAACTTGAAGTCGGGCAAGAGGGGAATGAATTCGAATTTTCTGCAAGTTTACAACCTGGACGGCGACGGATGCTTCTGAATAGACAGTTTCCAAAGTGGCTGAGACCCGGTCGACAGCCTTCACGTCGATTCTGGTGGAACCAAGTGATCTTCCTTGCATATATCCACTTCCCGTCACAATCGCGCGATCGGAAGAAACTACGGCATGTCATTACAAAAGAATATTCCAATTCTTCGCATGTGTGATTAAAACAGATTTTCCGATTCTAGTACAACCGGAAATAACATAATTACCGCTTGAATAGTTGATTAGAGCATCCTGTGGTCCGCCTTGGGGCATAATTTGGTAGACGGATCCGACCAGAAGTGTCGCATTTTCAGGGTCCACAGTCAGAGGCGGAAAGACAGTAATTCTTCTGATGGGAGATTTTGAAACTCGTCCAGGTCCATCAGCAATAAATCCAATCGTGGCAATTCCAATCCTCTTCCCCTTAATTCTGTACTGTATATTTTGACTTTCTGAATCCGTGCGAAAAATAGGCTCCACATCCAAAAGCTCCTTCGTCAATGAAGTTGGTCGAAGTTGAATCAAGGACAAGTCTTTTGGAGTCAGTTGCTTTCCATTCTTGTCATAAAGCAAAACGTTTACGATTGCTTCATGTGACACTTGAATCTTGTCCACCACGTCCAGTTCAATTGTACCGACTCCGTTCACCTGATTCACGTAACAACGAGTTATGAAAAAGAAAGCATCATCGGGAACTTCAATCCTAAGAAATTGAAAGATTTCTTACCCTGATTCCAACCTCTGCTGTCGGACGCCCAGGGAGGCACAAGTCCTTCACAATAATCTTGGTTTCGCCTTCAGTGGTTGGAGCAACTAAGATGGTCTTATTATTTTGGAAGTATTTGATTTGAGCTATCAAAGCCGGGATTGTCACCACCTCAAAATTGCCAGATCCGTCCAGAATCTTCAGAACGGCCTAAAATGTGTCCATCATATTAGTCGAAATTCCTGCCAGCTTGATCTTTTAAGCCTTCAACCCCCGCAACCAGTTTACCATAATGAATTAGTCATTTCAATTTCAACCTTCAACCAAGTATTATTTTCCCAAACAAAAATTGAACATCTTACGTACTTCGGCTCATTTTCTCAAACGTTTGATCGTAAATATAGTGAAACAAGGTATTAAATAAAGACAGGGTAAACGATATTAGCGACAATTGAATTGTTAAACCTTGTTGTAAGTATAGAAAATCAGCCTGCATTTTATTTGGCACGTATACACCCTACGCAAAACCGCTCTCAATATGTACTATAAAAATATCAAAGATACAGAAAAGAAAGAATGGACGACTTTTCGAGGAAACTCGGCCCAGAACGCAACACGACAACACATTGAGGATTTCAGGAGGGCTGAAATGAATTTTCCTACACACAACACAAACGAATCCAGTGATAACTGATCATGATCACGTATACCGAACCGGAAGGTACATAATAGGAGGATTTGTTTCCAAGCACAACTCATAGATCAATGATGTACAGCAGAAACGTATAAAGCTCAATGCTTCGAACATACCTTGCTAGATTTGTGGTTGAAAAGTGTGGCAGAAGGCGGGTCAACCGAAACATCAGACACTAATTCCAGATCCATCGACATGCTTCTTTGATAGACATACTCGTCCGAGGGATGGACGACGGACAGCTTCACCTGTAAAATACCAAGAAAGTGAATTATATTTGAAGGTTTCGATTGTTCGCGATCAACATTAAAATTTTTAATGTGTGTTGATCGCTAACATCAGTGTCAAATTGATAGGGATAATTAATTAGCGACATACGTTTTTGAATATATTGTAATGATTCAAGGCCTCATGTCGATATCCAGTAATTTCAGCTGTGATTTGAATGCTTCCGGAGACTTTCCTTGGAATTAGGTTCTGATAACCTAAGGTTCATTGAATACGTATTTTAACTACTTTGACCTGGACCTGAATGAATGGCTGCAAGTGCAGGTGCAACATAAACAATATTGATTCAAACTTACCCTTCCCGGGAACGAGATAGCCATTTACTGGAATTATTTCAGTTGGAATGAATTTTGTGTTGCTAAAATCGATGATAGACTCGCTTGCGGTCCAAGAAATAGCTAAGCTGCTGATGTTGTCGAACTTTCTTCCTTCAGGATCTTTCACTGTCACTGATACGACAGTGTTGTCATAATTCGGGACCGGTACACGAACGACTTGGCCACTCGAAAGGTCGTGAGGGCATTTGGAACCACCGTCGTCCACTATCTTTGTTTCAACTTTGAAGTATATTTTTGCGGGTTCTCCGCATATAACTTTAACATCCGCAGTTCGGCTTACGGGACTCTGCAGAAGGTATAAAATAATATCATAACTGTGACTGAATACAAGAGGTAGTCCATGCTTTGCCTCTGAAAAAACTGATCATAAACGTCATTCTTACCCGGTCTTGTGAATACTTGGAGTTTCCAGTTTCGAGTGTGGCTAGTGTTTCGCCAATCTCCGTACAATACACTTCATAAACGTACATGTCATCCTTTCCTGCGTGAAGTCGTTTTATTTCAATGGATTTCGCCACAGTGGAATTGGCAATATTCATTTGTCTGGAGAAATCAGAAGCTCTTTCCAGCAAAGGTCTGGGACCACCTTCAAAAACGAGTTGTCTTGATGAACCCACAGCGAGAACTGTAACAGCAGTGGCTGGCTCCACAACCTACAGTGTCAATTGTCAATGGAATAAAGCAATGCTCTTATTATCGTCTGAATGATGCTACCGATATAGCTACAATATGATATAGTAAAGAGCTTACCTTCAGTGGCTTAAAAGTTGAAACCGTTACAGAATCCGTGAACACGAGATCTCGAAGAACGTAGGTTACCGTCACGAGAGACGATCCCAACTTGTTGCCTACCACGGGCAAGAACGCACAGGCTGGCTTTGAATGAGGATAATGTGTTTTAGAGTCATAGTAAAAATCTAAATCCTCAACGTTAACTTGGAATGGCAGTTTTCGGCATGTTGAATATGGCACAGGGGTTTTGGCTGGATCATCTGGCCGAACTGTGTAGAATGCAAGAGGAACTAAAATGGCTGTCCCGACTTCGGCTTCAACAATGTGATCTAGTATTTTCATGTTGGTCGGAGGGAGGACGTACACCTTAAAGTTAGCGGAAACAGTTATCCAAATTAGGCTCAAGACATATGAATAACTTGCCGAGTGTAGAACATAGGTTTTGAACTAACCTTGGCGTGACCCTTGATATTGGAGTTAATAGTCATGGCTGCTGTAATATTAGCATATCCAAATAAATCCGTCGTTGCTTGGCCGGACTGAGTAACCGTTACAACAGAAGAGTTTGTTGTACTCCAAGCGTAGTTTCCGTTTCCACCAGACGGCTGAAAAGGGAAATTAGTAGTAGTAAAATAAATGACACCCAATGGCAATTTGACCAGTAGCATTGACAGTACGCAGTCGTTACTTACATTGAAAAGAATTTCGTGTTTTAGTTGTGGCATCGTTGGGTCCCAAGGAAGAACCGACTGTTTTGGGTTGATTGCGACCCGCTGGAAAATTTCCATTTCAACTTGAACTCTTGGAGCAGGGGAGAGGAAGATCAAAGAACCATCTCTTTTCTTGATATGCTGCAATTCCGCGTTGACTTTCGCCGATCCAGTCTTGATAGGTGTACCAACATGATAGGATCCATTGACAGAGCCTTGGTCAATCCGGAAGTAATTAGACTCGAATGTCGTTTTGACGAACAAGTTCTACAAGGAATTCACATGAATTGTAAATAACAAGTACGTACATAAAGGAAGAATTACCAATAACCCGAGAAAGCACTTACGTTTCCTATAAATATTTTCTGATTCTCTGAATCATAAACGTCTACGGAGATTTCATATTGCTGCCCGAGCATAAGTGCCCAGTTCCTGTAAGGCTTGATCGTCAAAGAAATAAACTTTGGTTCGCGTACATAGATATAAGCAGTCAAAGCTTCCGAATGTTCGCCTTCGATGTCTTCCAAATTGTTTTTGTCCTTCACCAATATCTGACATTCAAATAGAAAAAGTGAAATAGATTCAGGCAACGCAACCGACACTGACCGTGTTAGCAAAATTACCTTAGTTTCTCCATAGGCCAGCGTTGTAATCGTCGACGTTTTTCTGTCATAAGTGGCAACCGTCTCATTTGTTATTTCAAAGGAATAAACGTCGGATGGAAGAGCGATTTCTAAATATAAATTAAATAGAGGCAAAGTTAAGGAGCGGATCTCAGAAAAGCGCTACACTGATGATGATTGGGTACTTTACAAAAATTTTACCATGAATCTTTCCATGTTTCACTTGTAGGAGTCTCAGCGGGAATGTGCTTTCGGGAACCACATATACCTCATGAGGCTCCAAAAGCAAATTGGCCACAACGACAATCCGGACATCTGCAGTAGGTATATTCTGAAAAAGAAAGATGAATGAATTGAACGCAGAAATTCTCGTTTAATAAATTCCAAAAATTAATGCTTACCTTATACAATGGATCATGAATTTTTGCAAAGACATTAGCCGATCCGGTTTTAAGTCCTTCGACAAGAACCTGTGATCCTTGAAGCCTTCTTGCCTCGAGAGCAGAAATTGAGGGCGGTGTGTTGTAGAGAGATTCGGAGAACGGCAAGAAACGCATGACACTCTGAGGATCTGTGACAGAGCTAGTTTCCGCAGTTGGAGTTTCTAGCCACCATTTGAATGGAACACCTTCCAGCGTCGAAAATTCGTTTCCTTTACCACCAGTTCCACGAATTTGAAATTTTGATGGTGCTTCCTCCAGATGTAACTCTTTGGTCGTTGTTACAATGCTTATGGAAGTTAGCTTATCAATGATAACATCACAACGAACAATTTCCTTTGTGTTCACTTCCTCAGCGTACACAATTGCATTCGCAGGACAGCAAGGTGAAACTCGAGGGACTGTTGAAATAACAGCTTTGTCTGAACATCCAGTTGTACCACCGCTGTCTTGATCAAAATCATTGCCATCAGCTGTTGAAATCATAATAACATCCGAAGGAGAAACTGTCCTGTGAAGTGAAATATGTATAAAGTTTCCCAGTTCTTCATTTGTCCACCCACACTCACTACAATGTTCTTGCAGAATTATTGCAGTCCATTGTCCATTAAACATAAAATCAAATAGTCATATGACTGTTTATATGTAGAATAGGGTTTATGTTCAGCAACTTACCATCGATAGCATCCGGGTGTGTCAACATGAAGTGTGAAGTTAACGCTCAGGGTTTCAAAATACGGTAATCGGACACGTGGGACATTGAGCTTTACATGGGCGTCTCCTGGGTCAGCTTCTAATATTAGGTATGCCGACAGGAGGCACAAGTAAAGTAAGTACTTCCTGGGATGTCGACCTCTGAAGGAATTTCTGCTGAAATTCTCCATATTGACCCTCGCAAGTTCTAAAATACAAAATAGTCAATAAGTAATACCAAAATTACGGAAGACATAATTGCAGACAGCGAATATTAAGCGAAAAACGAACAGAAAAAATCTATTTAAAACCTGATATAAACGTAGTTCTGCTCCAGCAGATATTACACCGACAATTAAATTAAATTTTAAATCATATTTTAATTTATTGTACGTACATTACATAGTACTGACCCTTGGTCATTGGTACTTGCTGCAATACAATACATTTACTTTACATACAAATGAGGGTAAAGTGTGGAGTAGAATTGTTACGAAACGAATATCGCCTAATTAAAATAGTTTTTAATTTTAGCTTCAGATGCCGGTCACGGCATAATTACAAATTAGCACCGGGATGATATTTTTTAACTCCCAAATAATTATTACGTCAAACATCGGGTGTTGAATGTGGATTTTGTATTGTTTGTCTATCTCAATGTTGTGTCAGAGAATAAAATCAAGCTTACATAACCGGTCACGATCACGACGACCGACCGAAGACACACGCGAATGCGCTGACCATTTATGTGCATCGTGTGTTGTGTGCATGTGCATTGCATTTTGCGCGTCCATCAACTAATCAATAATTAATTAAATCTGTATTCTAGTTTGTATTGTAGTCTGATTGATGATTTGTACTTACTTTTTCGAGAACTTCCAATATCCGGAGGATCCGGTCCGGAGTCTCAACTGTCAGTGGATTAAGGGTCAAGGTTTAGAATACAGTTTAATGATGTTGGAGTTGGATACTGGATGTGGTTCTTTGCCTCTTGGTGCTTGGCGCTGTGCTGTGTGCTGTGTATTACCTAGTTTCTTCTGTCTTCCGTTACCCGCACCTTGAAAGAATGTTGAATTGAAAGCCAAGTTTCAAATGAACTGACAAGAGGTGAAGATGAATTTGCGAATAAAAACCGGTTTTTGAACTCAAGCTTCTGTTCCGTGTTCCGATCCGCGAGATGCGAATGCGAGACGAAACTCTTTCATACGCGCCGTTCGTTCGTTCATTCGTCCAGTAAACTTGCGAGTGCAGCAGCATAGCAGGGTGGTGCAGGCAGCTCCTTACTTACCACATATTTCTTCCTTCTGTGCACTCTCCACGGCTATTTATATTATAAGGCCTCTGCACATCAATGGAGTTCATACCAGTAACACCAACACGCCCCCTGTTCCAACACTCAATTCATATTTTGCTATTTAATTAGAAAACAAAACTTGATTGCAAAAATTACTAGCAACATTTTTGAAGATTGAGAATGTTTGCTTTCGTAAACGAATGCTTCAGGGGGGGTGACGTATGATAAAGTAAAATACATTCCAAGAATTCCATGCGAACTTTAGGAATTGATTTCAGACGACGACAGAGATTCATAAGGACTTTGACTAGAACCAAAGCAGCCACAGCCACGCACAGGCCAGGCCACAGCGGTATTTGGGTTGGGGTTGAGATCTGCGAAAATAATTAAATAATTTGCAGTCGTAGTGATCAAAATCAGCGAAAAACTATTGCAGATTGCAGTCAGTCTGTTGTCATCCACTTTCAACCTTTTTGACATTGACAACTGAGACTTCACTCACGGTCTTTGCGGTCAGTAGTAGTGTCGTCGCCATCGCCAATCCTCCCACAATCGTCACATCCGCCTCTGCCTCACCAACAAAACAAAACTTGTGAAAGAGGACAGACAGAATTGAAATTGGACCACATTGACACACGCAATAACGGGACGACGGTATGCCAAATTAAATACTTACATAATGATGAATTAACAGTAAAATACATTCAAATCAAAATACGAAAAAATGAATGTAGTGCGAATATTGAATATCAAATAATATGGAATAGCAAATAGCATGTGTATGTGTAGTTGTATGAAATTGAGATCGCGGGTCGTTGTTATCGCCAGTTCACAGTCAACAGTTGGACGGACCGAGATAAATCATAAACATTGGGCTTTTTGGTTGCACCAAACACCAAACCTAGCCTAACTAAATCCTAATGTCAAATGTAACGCAACTCCAAGTAATCGTATATGGGATCCAGGTTCAGGTTAGGCACAATAGGTGACAGGGCGCAGCAGGTAAGGTTCCGTCGAAACACTCAAAAATTACTTATTTGGGCTTTTTCTCGTCTCGTGGAAGCTTTATCTTTGGCCCGCAATCGTAACCGGATACTAATTCCCCCAATTCACAATTCGCAAAATTGAAAAAATGGTCTGGCCCAATTTTGGCTTATCTCTGGGATGAGATAGGGCCCAGCCCTGGCAACTCCGGGAAAAGTCTGGGAAAGGGGGTGTACACCGATGGGCCAGAGACGGACCAACAACTCCGGGAAAGCTCCGGGGGTGAGACACGGGGTAGCTCTGGCCCAACTCGTGGAAAAGACATGGGACATCTCCGGGCCAACGGCCGAAGCAATGCCAGATCTGGGCCACTGATTCTCCGTGTCTCCATCCCAGACTTTTCCCAGTTGTGGATTGCTATGTCCCAACCTTTTAAAATCCTTAGGACATTGCTTTGGTACAAAATGAAAAATGACCCCAACAGAAGTTGACTCACACCTCATTGAAATGCGAGATAAAAAACATTCCGCTGGAATGCGTGGTGCGTGGTTCAGTTCAGACCGACCGTCAAAAGTTGCCTCGTGACCTGCAACATGAACCCCTTACAGAAAGTTGTTCCAACAAAAGTTTCTTATGTTGTATGATTTGTTGTATGTATGTCAATGTGTACTATGTACAACTTGTAAGGGTCATTTTGTATAATGTGCCCGGTGCCCAACTTGGAATTTATCGTACTAAATATTTATTGGTATATACAAAATATGCCACAATTCCCAAGGGCCAAGTCGTAAGTAATTAGTTGAAGAAACATAAAATAAGTTTATAGTGGCTGTGGCTGGCTGGAGACAGGAGATTTAACGTACCTCCAACGTACAAATACAGATAAAGCCATGTTTTCTATGTATTTATGTTCATCGGTATCCTATGTATAGGTGTCCCTCACAAACACAAGTGCTGAAGAAATTGAGGATCAATTGATGCACAATGTGGCACGAAGCAAGGAAGCACGAGAAGAAGATCCGTGTAATGATAGTAGACTATCGGAGACGAGCGGAGCGAAGACGGGAGTTTTATGAAAAATTCAAAGCGGATCCAGCTCAGTTTATTCAAATACATGGAAGACCGTGTAAGATTTATATGGACTCCCAAATTACTGCTGCGGCTGATAACAGTCTGTAAGTTAAAAGTACCACATAGTCCGTACAACGTACAGGAAACTCCGGATTTTGTTCATGACACCCTACATTACTTCTACTTTGATTATTCTATTATTTATTTCAAAGTATGCCGTGGCAGGGAAACAAGGACATCACAATTGACCGATTTGACGTCAGGGCCCATCTGGATTATATTCCGGAAGTGGGTTCATCCAACTCGGAGCAAACTCAAGAAATGGCACCGGATGAAACCGAAGATTCTAACCTTAATTATGAACGATATAGGATACTTATTCAAAATGATTTAGCCGGAAGTAATACCGATTGAAATTATTACTATGATGGCGGAATATTCTTTTATGTTTCACTCATGGGATAAATTCTGTCTGCAGTTTCGGAAGACAAGTTCCTTCATCAAATTCATCTTGAAGAACAGTTCGGAAACACGGCGCCTCATGCCAGCAAGTCGTTTGAGTCAAAGTCCAAGTTGCCCAAAGCTGCAATCGCCTACAGTTATGAAGATAGTACACCGGGCGGAAATACATCTGCAAAGTCAACATCAAAAGCCTTTCCTCTGGGGGAAAACGCCGAGGAAGATTCTGATGAGGATGTTGACTTTGGTACGGTTAAATAATCTATTCAATTAGGAGAAGGGCTAAATGGTAATCCAACCTATCGTTCTGTTAGATCTGTTGTTGAACGTGAATGACCTAACCATTGTACAAAAGGCGGAATTGAATAATAATGGGACAAAGTATGGTTTGGCTGCCGGTGAATTTATGACCTACCTGAACACGGATGCTCAAGAGAGGGACGACATAAGAATGGCAAAATTAGAGGCTGAAGAAAAGCTGACCATGAGTGTATGGACTGATGTATTGTAATCTAAAAAACTATTGTTGCGGTCGCGGGACACTAAGACTAAAAACAAAATTTTAATACTTTAGGGAAGAAAAGCACGAAGAGAACGTCGAGCATTCAAAGACAAAGTTATTATACGAAAAGGCTTACTCAGCCCTCCGAGGTATTGTCCACTGCAGTATATTTGATTCTAGTATTATTCCTGCATACATTTTCCTATGTTTACGTAAATAATCTGTTTGACCACTTACGCAGTTACGCTGCTGCTCCGGAAGAAGAAGGACGACGGTCGTCATCTCGTTCAGCTTCTCGGTCTGGATCGAACTCACCCGAAAAAGTCACATTTATTACAAGTTTTGGTGAGCCTGGGGCCGACCGAAATACGTAAGCTGAATTTTAAAATGCTCAGTCTACTCTACTGCTACTGGTTCGTTGACTTATATGCTGAATATAATTTACTCCATCTTTGCAGAAGTAAAGCGGAAATTGGACCAAGTTTACCTCCCGGTGGTCTTCCTCGTCAAATCCGCCGGAAATGGAACCGAAGTAAAAGTCGATCTCGTTCTCCAAATGTCAGGAAAATGGCTTCAAAAGCACGATCTCGGTCACGCTCTCGATCACGACTTAGGGACAACAGGCGAGGTCGTAATGGTAGAAACTCCAGGGATGGACGCAGATTCAGCCGTAGTCGATCGGGTTCTCCCAGAACAGGTCGGTCTGGCCATTCCGGTCGAATTCACAATAGACGAAGATCACAATCTTCAAGTTCTTCTCACTCAAGAAGTGACCGACGTAGACGTAGGTCAAGTTCAAGATCTAGGTACCAACGGAGGAGACGGACAAGATCGCGGAGTCGAAGTCGTAGCACCAGTGCAACAAGGTCATCCCGAAGAGCCAGGTCTAACAGATCGAGAGATCGAAGTCGAAGCAGAGAGCGTAATGTTTCTAGAAATAAGCGAACCAGTAAATCCCGTCGGTCTCGCTCTCGCTCAACTTCTAGAAAAAGGTCAAGTCGCAAATCTATTTCTCCGAAAAGAAATACGTCCAGTTCTCCTCCCAAAAAGTCGTCTACTTCATCGAGAAGACGGAAATCAAGATCCAGCTCTTCGTCCTCCGATACATCTTCCTCCTCGCCGTCGCCTAAACGAAGGTATGACTTTAGTTTAATATTGAGCGTGAAAAGAATATCGATTCCATACCGTGTATTTTGTAAACATTTAAAACCAACGTTTCACATCTCAATATTTCTACTTAATAGTAGTTCTGTACAAAAACCGGAAAATAAGGGCGGGAACGAGGTCGGGTCAAAACCCAACGGAAGCTCATTGCCTCAAAAGTCTGACCATGTATCCACGATCAAGTTGCCTTCTCCACCGCCTGTGAGACGCTACTACGGCAGACAAAATAAGGAAAAGAATAACAGTGACAGTAACAGTAGCGATGATACTTCGTCATCCGATGATGCCTTTGATAACGAATCCGCCAAGAATTCAACCAAACACAACCGTGATGCCCATAAGTAAGAATCGTCATCTTGAATCATGACCTACCCTCACACCTGTAACGTACAATTTAAGTGCAGTATATGATAATTTTGATCTAATTTCTAGGTTCAGTACAAGTACTAGCCATTTTGCCGCTTCCAAGAGTAAACCAAGTGTGAGCACTGGATCCAAAGTCAGTAAGAATCAAAACAGATGAGACCATTATGTATATTTCAAAGCATTTGGAACGCGATATGGCTCCAATGGACTTAGCACTGCGAGATTTTGAAGATATAATATATGTGCAGATGTATTGAATGGGAATTTAACAAAGTGTGGACTGTGAACGTCACATTCAAGTTGGTACGAATAATTAATGGATGTTCCACTTTTTCAGTCCGTTTGTTCAACTCCCGTTCAAGACGGCAGCAGTGCTTCTTCATCCGGACCGAAGCTAACACCCCAAGAGCGTCTTAAGCGTCGAATGCAATCAGCTCTGAACAAACAGTTACGAGCGGACAAGGAAGCAGAGAAAACTCGAATTGAGCGATTGGAACAGGAGAGGATGGATCGTGAGGACACGCTTCGTGAACTTTCAATCAAGTACCGCCGAAGGTGAGTCTATTCAAAATTGCAAGCAATGAAGAAGCTGCAAGATCTAGCTGCGGATGATAGAACAGAATCAACCTTGGCCTTGTATTGAAATTCAATGTTTTTTGTGCATAGGGAAAGAGAACGGCGTCACAACAATGCGGCAACGTCTGGATCTTCCAATGAATCCAATTCCAACAATTCGAGTCCTGATAATCGCAGCAGAAGCGGAAGTCCATGCATGGAGATGGAGATGTAGACCAGTTTCTGAAACTTTTACCACCGACCTAAATCATCATGAGCACTATCCGTGTACTCACATTTCATGTTACCTTTCTTGTGTTGAAATTAAGTTTGTTTTTTATATTGTTTTTTGTTTAGACTCAAGAAGTACATCCATACTATAAACTTTCAGCTTCATCAAAGATCACATAATCCACGGATCAAATTACTTGTCTTCAAACTCAAATATGTACTTATAAATAGACTCTGATTCTGTAACACATCATGTCTGAAGTTTTATTTATGGACTCGTGTCAGTCGACAGGTCCACATCCACACTCCAGGAGTCCACACATATCATCTAACATCCCCTTTTTTTTCGAATGCCGCATTTAAATACAGAGTTTTCATCATCGTCGCTAGCTACACATAATTATATGCTAATTAGTATGAGGGATGAACTCCGAGGTTTGTTCTACGCTCGTACATGTAGCATGTAGACATGTCTCCGAAAAATGAAATGATTCCGTTATTGTTGTAAAACACGTGTATTTCACTTTCCATTTTGACATTACAAAATTCCGAAATAAGATTTTGACTATTAGCAAAAATGATAATAATAGTAGCTAATAAGATTTGACAAAACTGAAAATAATTCGATTTTTTGCTGAAATGTGACATAAAATTGGACAACATTGCTGCAAAATCGATGAAAACCGGACACTAATAAAACCATTCCATGGAACCCGAATATTCTTCCATTTTTTTTTATGACAATTTAAAAAAAACAAAACAAGAAGCAATCTGTAAAGCTACTGCATAGAAACTAATGAAAATCAACAAACTAGAGAAGTAGTAAAATCAGAAGACCCATTGTTCTCTGTTATCTATGTTTATTTGCGAATTGTCAGATCAAATTGCTCGGCACAATTCACACGCATGCACAGAATTTAATTAAGAATTTTTTTATGAAATAACCAAAAAATATGATTATACAAGCTCAAAATTATGTACTAAAAAAATAAATATAAAAAAAGATTGATTTGTTTTGCCCGATTTTTAAATTATAAATTTTTGATTTTTTAAAATCAAATTTTGTAAAACAGGGTCGTCTCCAAGCATTTTGCAATCTGTATTTTCAGAACTTGACTACAGCCGACCGAAGAATCGAATGCAGCCCTTCCGATCCCGGAGTCCCAATTACTAAAAATAATACCCGAATTTTGTTGATGTTGAATATTCTGTTCTCGATGACACGTTGGGATTAACTTAATTTTTTGTCGCTACCGTAATGTGATCTGGTTTCAGTAGTAGTGGAAACACAGATGATCAACATCGAGTGAAGATCGAAACCCTTCGTTCGCAACTCGGTGGAAAAAAAAAGGAAATCAACACAAGTGCCGGAGTGTATAATTTCCATTTTCATATGATTAATTATGGTTGACAGTTGCTCATGTTATTTGGAATGGATTTGGATCCTTATTTGCTGTCTTCTTTAATTGATGCTCCAACATGTGTTAATGATCCTGGCTTCTAATTTCTGGTGCATAATGCAGTAAAAGGGGAAATGCATACGCGTTTCCCAGAGGTTCGAGGTTTGCTCGTCTCGGTGGGAATTTTTTTCGAGTCGTTTAGCTTTCTCTCGTATCTGATTTCATCGGGTTCAACCACTCTCCTTCTCCAGTTGTAAAATCTTATGTGAAGACATTGAGACACACAAAAAAGTGAACAAACACATGTTGGTAGCCTAATGATATGTAAATGCAACGATAACTAATAAAAGTGTCTTTTGGGCTGAGGAACTTCATGAGTCCTAATTTGTCTGCAGAACAGTAAAGTACAAACTGATTATGTTAATTTTACATTTTTAAATTCAATTTCTGCAAAAATGTGGGACGAGAATCATAATAACGACAGCGAAGCTCAATTTGGAAACGGTTTCCAGAAAAGCTACCATCATACCGGAAGTTCCTCTTGGTCCTCCGAGTCAAGCCAGTATTGTTTTAAAGAAACTGGAGAAAAATGGACCTTTGATTTTGAGAATCAGATTCAGTGGTCAGCATCAGCCAGTTCCAATTCTGGAAGTTTAAAACTGGAGGAATTTGTGACAGAATTCCAGCGTGGTGAAGGAATTGGGATGGAAATGTCGGATTCAGAGGCTGATGAAGATTTTAAACAGTGTTTGATTCAAGAAGGTGTGCTTAATTCTTCAAATTCGGGATCGGAAGCTGAGGACTTGTTGATTGGACCTGTGTTGCAGTGCATGTGGATTGACTGCAAGTGTTCTTTTGTCACTCAGGTAATTCGAGTTTCGCTAATTCCAGGATTCACATTACACACACTGGTGTGTTTATGCTGTGGAATGCTTGAGCAAAAATATGTTTTTACGGTAACATTTCGAATTAGCTTGATTGACTTGTTTATTACCGCTTATTCTAAATTATTAAGTCATAAATCAGTGGAAAGTTGCACATTAGCATAGAAATGCCATACACACGCCAGCTACCTGTAAAAAAATGTCCAGCTCAATTTTTATTAAAGTTAAAAAAAATTCAATATTAAAAGAAACTTAGTTATGTCAGATTTTGGCGGAGTCGCTGCTGATTAACTCAAAATTTCCAATGTTGTTCTTCTGCTTGAAGCTTCGGAATGTGCAAAAACATTCCGTTGGTCGATGATGAACTGCGCTGGTAGATTTCTCGTCTTGTGTAACGACGTGGAAAAATAAAATTTGTTATTTTTATACTTCTGCTCCGGACAAAAATAAATAAATGAACAGAATAAAATATTAACGAAGCTGAATTAAATAGGTTTTTCAGTCATTGCTTAAACATACATAATCTTAATGTAAAACGGAGTTTAGAATAGCATTCGCGAATTGCGAATTACTAAGAGTGTAGTTGCAAATCTTTGAGACAAAGAATTAGGCTGGTAAATTTCAAGCAATTTCGATTACGATGCTCCGGTTGAATTCAGGAACAGTGAGCACGCAGTAACCACTACTGGAAACCGCCCGTGGTAACCACTTATGTTTCGGAAAATCTAACTTAACCTATAAAGTAACGGGTGGTAACTATGTAACTTTCGCCATGTGCGGTGACGGCTCGCTCTCTGTTCCTAAGTTCAACGCGATGGTCTGTATTTATTAGGTTTTCTGATGACTGCGCCGGTATTTTTCTTAAATCTAGATTGTTGAGCGCTATTGAAACTATTTTGTTGGTCTTGCAGATGGGCCTCGTGGGTCACATTGAAAGGGTTCACGTGGAGGGTCGTCGAGATGACTTCAGTTGTTTCTGGTTGGGCTGTCCACGTCGAAATCGTCCGTTCAATGCTCGCTACAAGCTCCTCATTCACATGAGAGTTCATTCGGGACATAAACCGAATAAATGCGTTGTAAGCGTCTCAACGAATTTCTCCAAAGAACAAAATTCGTGCGAAATGTGTAAACGGGATATTTTTTTGAATTTTACAGTTTGAAGGATGTAACAAAGCTTTTTCTAGATTGGAAAATCTGAAAATCCACACGCGGTCTCATACAGGCCAGAAGCCGTACATCTGTCCCTATTGTGTCAAAGGTTTTTCCAATTCCTCAGATCGAGCCAAACATCAAAGAACACATTTTGACACTAAGCCGTATGCCTGCTCCTTTGCCAACTGCAGCAAGAGATATACAGACCCTTCATCTCTCCGTAAACATGCCAAAATCCATTTTCCAGACAACGGTTGGAATGGGAAGAAGGCTCTGTGTGCCCTGGTCAGGCCTTACCCTGTGTCCAGATCCAGTTCAGAAGACTCCATTTCACCATCATCCACTCCCAGCTCTTCACCCTCGCCGCTGCTGGTGAGACTCAAATCAGAAAATGCATTTCAGTTCCCGGATATTGGAAATATTAGTCTGGATCTGGGTTCCAATGGAATTACATTAGCTTCATCCGAATCTGAACCGTTAGCTTTGAGCTTATTTGAAGAGAATTTGAAGAATTTGAAGCTGGAGAGTCCGTGTCAAGATCTGAACTTGGCCCAGGACTTTGAGTGGATGTCCTCTTTGGATTTGGGCGATTTGAGTCCTTTATTGGATGATGCAGTTTAGAAATGAATTTAATTCTGTACTTTTTAGAATGTGTCTCTGTGTAGTGTTTCTTTGATTTGACGACAAATTGGTAGGATTTTATTTTAAGACTGATTGTTGAAATAACCAGTAGAGTGGAGTACTGTCAGGCGTTTTTTTATGGAAATAGGGATTTATTAGAATAAAAACGTTTCTAAGTTTGACGCTTAGCTTCATCGTTAATTTATGAAATTTATATTTTATGTTCATCTAAATATTTGTAGATTTTGTCACGCTTGGGCTTGACTAATTATAAATTATCGCTATAAGTAATATATTACAAATTTTGTGTTTTTATCACCTCTTCCACATGTGTACGATTACAGAATATAGGATTACTAATTCATTGATTCATTCAGATTAATTGCTAATTGAATTTTAAATTCACATTTTCTGACGCAAAGTCGGAGAATAGCTACATTAATAAACGTTTTTTAACAACAAAAATAGAGAGAATTCTGGAGTAAAACTGATTAATTTAAGGCCAGTCGAGGAAAATAATTTCCTGTATAGAAAGTATGTTGAGCTAACACGGTCAGGTTATCTTTTCGGGTAAGTATTTTGTTTGTAAAAAATTCTTTCCAATGAATTGTGAATTGTATCCGTATTGTCTTTCATAGATACATGCCAATATTTTATATTTTGTACAAAAGTGCAAAAAAAATTGCTCATCAAAGTCTTTCAATGTGAATGGAAATGTACATATGTACAAAAGTAGAATGTTGTTTTCTACCAGCAGTGGGTTAGCTCGCCAGCAATTACACAGTGTGCACATGACCTGACGCCTGATCATGATGTATGTAAAGTGTATATCAGTTTTTAAGTATATTTTGATTTCTGGAATTATATTCTACACTACACTGAAAGGCAGTAATGTCTCAGTCTCAGACATCAACACTCAAAATGTATTGTAATTCTGTGTAAATGTAAAGGAATTTATTGAATATAAGAAAATTATTTTAGCGAGGTTAGATTTTAGCAATGTAGTACCTACATAGAATTCGCTTTTACTTGATAAAATACTGCTGCTTTATCTGTGTATGTATATTATAATTTTTTAAATCGCAGTTATAAATAAATTGTATACTACAGGCGTAAGTTGAAACCTTCGTAATTCATTAAACTTATTGAACTAGCAGGTCGAGAAGATAAAACGACAAATCTAATGATAGTTTAACAAGCGATGATATGCTGAATGTAACGAAACTCAATATGCAAACAAGTACGTGAACCAAAAAGCTTTAGCCATCCATTATATAAAATATTCCTAGTTTGTAATGACTGTAATGAGATTTATTATTTCATTTGGTTTACAAGTCGTGGGAAAGTAGAAAAGGTATCTGTGCTAAAAAAAATTGATGTACTCTAAATTTTCCTGTTGATCTGACTCAAATAAAACTGGCTATTTGAATGCATCCACTTTTGATGTTGTTGTGACTGGAAGAAATAAAAATTCTTGATACGGAGAAAGAATCAAAAGAATTTCTGATTGCATTGTGTACTCGGATGGTCGAAGACGCTTGGGAAGCTATCCAAACTTTTACTACGTTATACTCTGTCATTGTATGTGTATGATTATGACACAGGGATTTCATTCCAACTCTACTCTGAACCGAATCTGCACAACGTACTTCCCGACTAATTGAAACCAACCCTGGGCGCTCCCGTCCTTCTCAGTCAGTTACTCGTTACTCTTATGCTCTAGCATTAGAATGATTCTTAAGCAAATCCTTGGGTGCCCATGTCATGTTGTCGAACTGAATGCATCCCTAGTGCATATCCTTAATTCGAGGGTTGTTCCAAAAGCTGGAGAAGTGTTGGTACTGATTTTATATTCAAATAATTGATAATTGATCTCGCAAAAACTACAATTTCAGAAACCGTAACACCTAGCCTGCCAAACGACAAATTGAAAAATATGATTCGGAATTTTCAATGCCATGCATTATTCTCGTATGAAGCCCGAGTGGCCGTCAGCTTCACGAAATCAACCAATCTGAAGATGGTTTAGTCATAAGGCTATATGAGCAGAAGAGGAATTGATTGTACGGCGTTGAAGCGGATTTAAAATTTTACATCTTTCATCCGAAATTAATTGTGAAGGAGAGGGTGAACAGGTCATAAATTTTGTAATAAAATTCCGACGAAAATTTATTCTTGTTTCTAAAAATAGAAATTTATAGTATTGTTAGCATAGACATATTTGCTAGCCTTACTTTCGTAAGGCTAGCCAATATAAGCAGAGAAAAGTACCTCTATGATTGTTAGACTTTTTCTTGAATCGGTTTTTCTTAATTTCTGGTTAGTAAATTCGCGTGATTGCCTAATTTAGAAGCGATTTGATAAAATCATTTAACCACAGTAGAAAGAAATGAATTCTGTATCTAAAATTGCAATTTGTGAAAAATTGAATTATTCATACAATTTTTCACCAAAATTCCATGTCGGTAGATTACTTACCAACTATTACTTTGCCGCTTTACCCAATATTTCCAAAAATCTGTCGAACACTATATTCAAAATAAAAGTGAAGTGACCCTCGTTCTTCGTACATGAGTAATGGAATCATACCAACCTGACAGACGGAACCAACTTCGAGTCTTACAATTATGCCTTAACCCTTCTCCTACATACATAGAAGCAGTTATGTTGATGCTAACTATTCGGATCTTGACTCGAGTCATCCCATTAGCCGACGTTCAAAGAACTTTTTCGGGTGAAGAAATGGAACCGGGCAGACCGGGTGGACGTCGTGTGTGGATCTAGACTCGGAGCGTGTGTATGGAACCCAAAAGACGGGTTTCCATGTCGTCGTGGGCTGGGACTCGGGCCAATGTGTGCATCATGATCACCATCACCACCACCACTGTATCTCTGGCTGTCTAATTTTAGAAAAAAGAGCTGAATACTAGTGAAACGGGTAGAAGATTAGAGGAGACGGAAGCAAAGTGCTCCTGATTGAACTCCCCAGCTTCCTTCTCCACCAGACTCCGCTTCTGTTCAGAGGAATACACACTTTCGGACCAAAAGTCTGTTCTACATTCTGTTTTATACACCCAGGACTCCATTTTGTACCTCTGCCCGTGTCACTTCTTCCGCTTGGAGTTGGAGAGAATTCTGCGAAGGAAAATTGGAACTGCGACACGAACGGATCTGGGGCTGGACTCGGAAGCGATCAAGCGGTTCCAGAACTGGTCTGAATGTGTTTAATGTATTTAGCTACTTGAAGGAGTTAGTGATAACGTGAGTAGTTTGTTGAGGGAGTGACAATGGTTCTGCGGGAGCATAATGATCCTTTGAACCAGTCCCGAGGGATCATGGGACCTTTGGAAAATGCTGCAGGTGTTCAGAATAATCGGGGACGTCTGCGACAACGGTAAGATATTTTGAGCTGATCGCCATATTTCCTTGTCAAAAACTTGCGTACTAGTGTTGTAAACGTAAAACGGTCATCGTAAAGCCATTCAATTTTAACTATTTAATTTTGAATAAACACTGACTTTCACAGGAAGCTGATAAATATATTTCCAAGAGTGTAAATTTCGATTTTTGTGCTTTCACTTTAACAAAAAAAACGTGCCATTGTGTTCTGCCCTTGAAATGACTCATAGAAAACTCCGAAAATAATCGAGCAAGATGTATTTAAACGCATAGTTCAGTCAAAATATGCTTAGTGAGAGCTATATCGTTAGGTGCATTAACTTTTACTTCATTCTAATATTCCAATTTGTGGTTGTTCTGCTAAATTATGGAGATTGGATACACGTGAATTAACGCTAAACTGAGACGATATTGCATCCCTAATCATTTTATAATGAAAACGAGCGTTTTTCTGATCGAATCAGCATTTTTGAATTTTGTAGAACGGGAAAATCTTCTAAAACGAATGAATTTGTGCTATTGTGCTTGATCGTATAAATTTTTCTTGCTTTCTCCATGACATTTCATAAATACGTGTATATTCTTCCAGGTTTGACTTAATTCGAAAGCTGGGACAAGGTACTTACGGCAAGGTTCAGCTTGGAATTGACAAGGAGACGGGACAAGAGGTGAGATTTGAATTGAGTATTTCCAAAAATTTGACCTGGCTGGCACATACACTGCATAATGGTATCCGGGATTAATTAACCACTTTAATGGCCATTTAAACAGGAGGTTTGCCGACACTGGCACGTACACCGGTCAACATAAAAAAGGCTGTACAATCGTAGCATATAAATAAATATAAATAAACCAAATAGGCAACCCTCACTCTAAATTCTGTATTATAAGTTATATGGCGTGTTTTAACGTCACTGAAATTATATATGGGGAACTGATTGAGCATTGAGCTCGCTAATTATAAAACAGTTTTTTAAATTACATTTTCGAACATAATTTTGATTGGTGCATTGATACATATCATTATCAAGTCAGAATGTTGAAAATAAAGTATGCAAATGATTGAGCGAATACCAATAGCAAATCATTGAGTCAGGTTAAAGAAATATGAAAAAAATCGGATTTTCTTGGCTTGACATTAATAGGACGAGAATGACGGAATATAAAATGAAGAGACGAAGTCGTTCATCCGCCCACGCATCTGGTTAGAAGGAATTTACAATTTTGTTGTGATGATGAGTCAATCCTTTCACTTCTCAAGAAATTGATAATTATGTTCTTGAAGAGATTTTGCGTGGGATCCGAGAATTCGAGCATCTTGTCAATTATGCATGGAAAATACATTTTATTCAATCCATTAGCGTTCTTCAGGGTCGAACCTCGAAATTACGCCTCCTTGGGCCTGGATTGGACCCAATTTGTGACAGAGTCCAAGTTCACTGATCTTCCACCACAGTATTTTGTTGGTAGGATTGAGTATATGCAGAAGACGCTGTACTGTACAAACCAAATCACGAATCCCTGCTCTGCACTAGAAGATCCGATGTGACTGGGAAAGTAAAAATAGGATTTTACTAGAAGCACGTCAGGTTCAGTTGAGAAAACTATTCTGAGTCCATGCACCAAAATATTTGTTACGTCATTCCCACTCAAACCATTCATTCTTCCTACATACATATGCACTCTCTGAAATGTACAATGGAACCAGTAACCATGGCCAATAATAGGTTCAGTTACATCTGTCCTTCTGGATCTAGCCCTAATCAAAATAGAGAAAAGCATATTTTTAGTAAACCTGGATCTCTAATGCTCTAATTTGTCTCCTGTCACAGGTTGCCATTAAAACGATCAAAAAGTCAAAAATTGAGACTGATGCGGACTTGATTCGTATTCGACGGGAAATACAGATCATGTCTTCAGTGAAACATCCAAATATCATTCACATTTATGAAGGTACTTTCACTTTGCTCCAAAACCCTGAACACAAGCTTTCACTGGTGTGGCATTCTTTTCTAACATGAATTTTTATAAACTAGTATTTGAGAATCGAGAGAAAATGGTGCTGGTAATGGAGTATGCGGCTGGAGGAGAATTATACGA
Organism: Ceratophysella granulata; assembly: GCA_034694905.1. Classification (NCBI taxonomy): domain Eukaryota; kingdom Metazoa; phylum Arthropoda; class Collembola; order Poduromorpha; family Hypogastruridae; genus Ceratophysella; species Ceratophysella granulata. Next base: position 2,823 of record JAQFYU010000182.1, on the reverse strand, counting down.
CTATTTGAATGAGCGGAAAATTTTGCAAGAAGATGAGGCTCGACGAATATTCAGACAAGTGTCTTCCGCCGTCTACTACTGTCACAAAGTAATTACTTGTAAACAGACAATTCTGTTTAATTTACAAAGATAGAAATCCACCACAATAGTTGTGGAAATACTACAATTTCCGATGCCAGATCCATATTATGACGCTGTGTATTTGTTACATTCAGTTAACACCAAGATTGTTTGAAGCTTATTAGCTATCTAAATTTTGTTGTCAAGGAACCTTGGTTAACCCAATACGAACCGTGTTGATTAAGTTGGGTTAGGTTGTGCCTGGAAAACAGTACCCATAATTTCCTTGAATTCAGGAACAGTGAGCAAGCGGTAACCACTAAGGGTAGCCGCCCGTGGTAACCACTTGCTCGCGTTTTGGAATCTAAAGTAAAGGGTGGTTACCATGTTACTTTCGTACGTGCGGTTACCGCGTACTCAATGTTCCTGATTTAAATTCAACCCATAATTTTTAAAGAAATTTCAGCATTTCTGACATTTTAAACGTTCAAATTGAACCTATTCAATCGGTAATTGAATCTTTCTATTGAATTTTGTCATGTGGGAGTGTTAAAAGACATTCAAATGGCTCTGATCTGATCAAAATAAGCTTGCATTATACTAATGAAATAACAACTAAAAAGAATATTATGATTCTCAGCACAAAATTTGTCACCGGGACCTCAAACTGGAGAATATTCTGTTGGATGAAAAGTCGAATGCTAAGGTGGGCAACTCGAATAGCACGTAATTAATGATGAATGAATGTTAATTAAGCGTTTTTTGATAATTCACTATTACAGATAGCGGATTTTGGTCTAAGTAACGTATTTGATGATAAACATTTGCTCAAAACATTCTGTGGAAGTCCACTCTACGCCTCACCTGAAATTGTACGAGGGACGCCCTACTATGGACCGGAAGTCGATTGCTGGTAAGAAATAAATATTACTATAATATATTTATAATAATATTAGAACTTTAACGGCATTGAGAAATATCATTCAAATGTATTATATTTGGGTAGAGTAATGTAAAATTCAAGTTGCATAATTAGTGTAATTTAGGCGGCGGTATAATTGTATTTTGAATTCGGTATAACATCGAGTTTGACGTTACTGCCCGCCGTCGCGACGTCTGACACCCTCTGACCAGAGAGACACTACTATCGCTATCATATTCAATATTCAATTGACAGGTCATTGGGCGTTCTACTCTACACATTAGTATACGGAGCCATGCCTTTCGACGGGTCAAATTTCAAGCGGCTCGTAAAACAAATCTCGAACGGTGATTACTACGAACCGAAACAAACGGCCCAGGCCTCATCCCTCATCCGTCACATGCTCACCGTGGATCCTGTGAAGCGAGCAACGATCAAGGACGTGTGTGACAGTGAATGGTTGAATCATGGCTTCGAAGAAAAATGTCTTGCTATTGCAGAAACACTAGCGAACCAAACTCCGGTTCGACTCGACCTCCTTCTTTCTCTCAGCCCAGCTTCTGCCATCAATCATGACAACATGATCATTGAGAAGGCGGCTGAGCCAAGTCCTTCACATTCTAAACCAAAGGCTTCCAAACTGGACCCAGATGCCAAGAAGAAGGTGACAAAAGATGCCAAAGGGAAGAATGCGGCTGAGACTCCTTCCAAAACTCCGGCGGAAGTCAAGAGAAAGCAGGTTTGTTCTTGTTTCGCATTCGAACTGGTTTGTTGAAATTTGTTGAAATTCAATTTGGCAATTTGGTATCAAACATCAAATGTGCCGATCTACTCGATTTTGAGTTAGGCTAGTCATAGTCAGTGGCGATTTTAGGAATTGGTTAAGAAAGGGGCCGAAAACTGCAACAAGATGTCCAATATTTGACACCAAAAAAATGGATGTTCAAAAAATTCAAAAAATTTGTGTATAAGGTGCTAAAAGTGCGAAGCGCAGAAAATTTTGGGATTTTGATCCAGTTTCATTATTTTTAGCTATATTTTAGATTTTAATTTAGTAAACTAAAGATTCAGCTCGAAATCTGTAAAAAGTTAAATAATTAAGAGACAAAATGGGGGTATTTTGCGCTCAGCGCTAGAAATTTGTGACATTTCGACCAATTTCCGCTATTTTATGGTTTTATTTTCGACCAAATTTGTTTGAAACAGTAACGTCCTACTCGACATGTAAGTTCAACCATGAAGAGCAAATAAAAGTATGTTTTGCGCGAAGTGAAAGAAAATTATGAGATTTTGAGCAATTTCATCTATTTTTAACTGTCGAAGCCAGTAATTTTCTTTGATTTAATAATGAAACTCAAAATACACACACAAAAAATCGAATACAGATAAGAAACGTTTTCACTTCCGAGCTAGGCTGTTGCTGAAAGTGGCTCTCAAGTCCTACTGATCTAAGTAGCTCAAGAAAAAAGATTTACTAATTTTAAACCAACTGTCATTATCATAAAATTAAATGGGTAGTACATCCTGCAAGTCCCCTCGTAAGTACACATTCAGTAAACAGCTGCTTTCACCGCAGGTTGTCAAGAAGAAATCCCAGAGTTCACCACTACTCGAACTGATAGTTGACGTTGAGGAGGAAGAACATGAAGCTGGGATCGACGAGGACGATGCAGGAGACACACTGAGTGAAATCAGTGAGATCCAGACAATTGCTGAAGACAATGGAGAAATCAAAGTGAAAGTCAGCAAAGCCAAAATAGAACCGCTGCCTAATGACAAGGAGAAATCACCAGCCGTCAAACCACCGCCAGCCAAGGTTGAACCAGCAAAGGTTGAACCAG
>JAQFYU010000181.1:0-29765 GCA_034694905.1 Ceratophysella granulata | reverse complement strand
GAAGTACACAGTGGGTTTTTCTATTTGACTGTTTTAAAAACAAACGTGAAAACAAAGTAGAAAATAAGACTAAAATTGGTTTCGTATTAAGTAATACAAGCTTCTACTTATTCGCAAGTTCAAATGCTAATTAGTTTAGTATTCGTCCTCTTCAGTTGAAGGCGCATTTTGACTATTAGCCGGGTTCTGAGAGGTCATTTGTGCTGCAAACTGCATCATTTGCCATTGTTGTTGATCCTGTTGAGCCTGTTCTTCACGAGCTTTAGCAAAGAGTTCCTGTTGTTGACGAAGAAGCTCTTCTTCTGGAATTCCCAGGTGTTCCAATCTCGTGGATTGACGTCGCCTCTTGGCAGCAACTTTCTTACAGTCTTCTGACACTTCTTGGGCCGCTTCTTTGAAGTCACCGAATCCCAGTCGATCCAGGGCTAAAACATTAAAAATGCATTTTATAAATCATTAATGTAAGGCTGAAGGCAGGGCATAGAGTGTGACATATCATGTGGCGTACCTTGAAGAACGTGTTCGGGTGAAATTGTTTTCTTAGTATTTTGATTACATATTTCATTAGCTTCTGAGGAAATGAGATGAATGAATTCGGTACAACAATTAAGTATGAGTTCCCGAGAGTCATTGGCCACACGGATCGTGGGCAGAATCTCCTTGATCATCTTGTTCATCGCCGCTCGCGGGATCGTCAAGTCCTCTTCACTCTCCGCCATGTTGAACTTAGTTCTATATCCAACACCAAACTGACACTGGGGTCAAATCAACAGAACGAACAGATTTGTAGCTGCCCTCAAACAAACCAGGTCACACAGTTCAGGTGTCAGTAAGGTGTCACAGTCACCATAATAGGTGTCACGAAGTCACGAACCAAACGCAAAACGGTAAACTCAAACTCCTCCATGAGTGACAGAGATTGTATTTCCGGCAAAATTCCACGTGGTCATGCTCTATATCTCTGGCGCCCTTTTCCTGATAAAAACAAAATTTTGAATTTGTGATTGTGATTATGTTGTATGTGAGAATGTGAGGTTATCTTTGTCAAATTGATTGTCAATCGCCAAATAAATTCTTCGTCAATTCCAATTAACAATTTTCATGAATTGTTAATCGACTCAGGATTGCTCTATTGTGTATTGGTGATTGACGGACTTGCCATTTTGTCAGCTTTAACATGACGAATTGCGTAAGTTCAATAACCTGAATATATTCAATGTCAATATTCAATATTGATAATTGGTGTTGGTGGTTGTGACATTAAATCATGACATGACTAGGTGTTGTTAATCATGTTTTACATATATTATGTCATGTCATTTCATTCGTTGTTTGTGTGATCATTTGTTACATACTGTCAGTCACTACGCAGCAGCAGCAGTACTGGTTACTGGTATCTGATCCTGGTTGCTGGCACGATAAGCATAAGATAGATTCATGTGGGATTGGGATGCACGCGGGTGGATTGAAAGGGCCGGTTTAAAGTCTTTTTCCGGTAGGCTGGTAGAGAACCTTGTGACCCTTGACCTTTACGACAAAATGACCCTAACAAAAGTTGTTGTACTCATCGAGATAAGCAACTTTTTTGTTAGAACAATTTTTCTGTAGAGTGCTTGGTTCAGGTCATAGGTCATATGACCTATGGTCAAGGGTCACAAGTCACAAAGGTTCTCTACCAGCCTACCGGAAAAAGACAGACATTTTTCAAACTGGCCCTTTGGTCCAATCCACCCGATGCACTCTGCTACGCCGAATGGCTGTACGACCTATGAAGGGAAAGACTGACATGTGATCTGATATTCATTTTCCAGCTCTTGTCACCGGTGGTGGTGATGATGCTGACTGATCCTGAAACTGACACTGACACCTAATGGAGTTTTAAGGTGTACGGCGAGCGAGCATTTCGTCTCTTGCGGTTTGATTCTTCCTGTCGATCGCAAATTCTGCCGATGTTTTTGAAAGGACAAAGGATCGTTGGTGATTTGAACAATTAAAATACAGAATGGAGACAAAGAAACGAACCTATGACCTTGAGTTTAAGCTCAAAGTTGTTGAGTATTCGAAAACCCATGCTACGGAGGCCACTGCTCGCGAGTTTAATATAGATTCAAGGCGAGTTCGGCACTGGAAGAGTCAGGAAACTCAATTGGGTAAGATTTGAAGCCTAAAATCTGTGTACTTTAACTCTGCAGCTCTGTACTCCGATGTAATCATTGATTTATCCGTAATTTTTTACATGTATATAGCAATGTTGCTAAACGCTTCTCGTGAGACAGGTGTTTCTAAGCCGAGGTTGCGTTTGAAAGGGGCAGGACGGCAGGCCAGACCCAGACCATCGTCCACGAACTTGATCAAAGGTGACCTTCTACTCCTAATATTTATCTTTGTGTATTACTCATATATCATATATTAAACTAAACTTAAACAATACTTATTTTAATAAACTTTAAAACACTGTAGTTGAAGTCGGTGAACTGCCTGCTGTCGATGAGCCTGGACAAGAAAGCTGTTCCAGCACCATAGAATTAGAAATGGAGAAACGCTTTTCCAGGCAACGCTACGAACCTGAGTTCAAAGCCAAGGTAGAGCACTGCATTTCTTCAGTCTTCACTTCTCCACTTTAAATTATTCTGCAAGTGAAAGTGAACTGTATTTCAGATTGTTAATCTTGCGGAAAAGGTTGGAAACCGTCAAGCGGGTCGCCGTTTCGATATATCTGAGAGTAATGTCCGGCGTTGGAGAGATGAAATGGCTGATCGTACTGGTACTGGTACCACTGAAGAAGCTTGTCAAAGGTGAATGTTAATCTTTCGCAAACTTAGGAGACATCTAAAAAAGTCCGGATTCTAAGTTCACGACTAAGTTTGTTTCCTCTATTGATTCTAGCAAGAGATCAACAACTTCCACCACCAATTGTGCAAACTGCAAGTTGATTTACAACGAAACCGAAACGAACGCCCAACCTTTAACTGGATTTACGGCTACTGACACCAGAAATGGGGAAGAGCGTCAAGTTTCAATCGCTGAGGCTATCAACGTTATCTTTGAGGCAGGGCTAAAATTAAATAAGGTAAGAAGTAGTTGTATATACTAATATGTATTAGCGTTGAACGTGAAAGTTGGCGTAATTTCTGTGAACTTTATTTTAGAAATCAATCTTGAAACAGATTAACCTCACAATGTGCTACCAATGCATTTCATTCCTGGCTGAGATATTCAAATTTTACATTGAGTTCATGGAACTCACTAAATATGAGTCAGTTTTTCAAAAACTCATTTCAACATCTGCCCTATGGAATTTCGAAGAATCTAAGTCTCATGCGATTCAGGATAGTGCGGATCCGTTTGATCCATATGCAGTGAACGTCAAAATGGAACAAGATAAAGTTGACTGTACATCCGATGGCGGTTATCTTGATCAGGATGAACTATTTGAACCCGATGAAAATGAGTCCAATTCTTCCGTCAGTGACGAGGATGATGACGGTGACTATAACTCTCTTCGTGTAGCACGAACCGTAGATCAACTTGCTGAACCAACTGTATTTACTCGAAGCATGCGAAGGGGTGTGAAAAATGGTAAGCAATGTAACAATATTTTACTTAAACGTGCTTAAACCTAAAATGATATTCAAAATTCAAAATGAGACGTATGTTCTTTGTATTTGTAGTTCCAAGGCAGCTAAAACCCGAACCGCATTCGTCAAAGCGTCACTCATCAAAGTCAAAGAAATCTCATTTAGACATTGGGCGGAACTTGAAGCCAAAAAAGAAGCCGACCCACAAGTGCACCAAGTGTTCAAAGACTTTCAAGGACAGTCAATCCCTGTCAACTCACTTCACAAACATGCATCTCATCACGCGTCATCCGTGTTCACAATGCGAAAAATCCTTCAAAGACAAGAAATTACTCACTCGACACCTCAAGTATAAACACGGTCAAGCCCCAGCACATACCTGTCCAAAGTGCCCCAAAATCTTTGAAATGCCATATCAACTCAAGAATCATCTCCAAATTGCACATCCTCCTCCAGTAGAATGTCCTGTATGTTTAGCTAGCTTACCAAACAAAAGTTTTCTACGAATTCACTACCAAACCTATCACCCGACTGAAACTCTGAATCTTCCGCCACGTGTACTACCCAAATGCGTCCATTGTTCCGAAGAATTCCAAACTCGTCAACTTCTCAGGAACCACGTTGCGACTGAACATCCTTCAGCCCGCTTCCAATGTCCGCAATGTCCCAAAACCTTCAAAGCTGGTAAATTGTACCGTCGTCATTTGAAATATAAACATGGAGATGGGTCAGAAAAGGTCAGTCTCCATCGATGTACATTGTGCCCTAAATCGTTTCCCATTCCATCACAGCTCCAATCACATGTCAAAGCAGTTCACGCTGAAGCGAACAAATTCCCTTGTCCCCATTGTGACAAGATGTTCCCTGTGGAGAACTACGTTCAGAATCATGTTCGGAGATGTCATACAGTCAACATAACTCAGTACAAATGTGAACATTGTGACAAAGTTTACAATAGTGCTTCTGGTTACCAAATCCACGTTGACACGAAGCATTTGGATAAAAAAGATTTCGTCTGTGAAACTTGTGGAAAGAGATTCGTTCGACCTGACTGGCTCCGGAAACACATGACAATTCATGACACGACCCGAACTCGTGAATTTGCCTGTACTCATTGTGACCTCACGTTCTACACTCAGAGTTGTCGGAACAATCATTTGAAAACACATTCCAACTTGAAGCAACACCTGTGCTCCTACTGCGGAACTGAATTCCTTCACGCAGTTTCTCTCAGAAGACACATACAAGTTCGTCATAGTGACGAAGTTGAAGGAGCTGTCGTGGAACGACACGAGTGCCCACAGTGTGGCAAGGTTTTTAAACTACGAGAATACCTACTCCAGCATTTACGCTCAAAGACACATGGTGGACCTGGTCATACAGCTGAAAAACGGAAGAACAAGGCGAAAGAACAAATCAAAAGATCCGATGAACCAGAAGTACCGGATCCGGATCCGAGTCCGGATGAACCAGATGATACAAATTCTGTGACCACAATTGAAGCAGAGGTCATCGGGATCGAGGTATATCGAGCCATTCTACCCACCTCGAGCTCAGTGGTGACCAGCTGGTATCAACCGTTTTATCCGGATCAGTGAATTCTGGTAAGCGCTGAGTGAAACTACGGTCAAAAGCAAGATTAAAATGATCTGTGGTCAGAAATGAATTGTGACCGTATCACGGGAAATTCGTAAGCTCATAAAATTCCAGATTTCAGGCATCAAATGATTGTATCTCCGTTTTATTATAAAAATTCTTTTTGGCACATTTAAGGTAAAACAGAAGTAGATATACATAACATATGAGATTCAGATATTTAGTAACAGAACGTGTAGGGACTGGGTTATATGTACACTAGTCATTTAAGGAATTATTTCGAAATTCCGATAACAAAAACAACCGAATGTATCTAAGGAATCTAATGTATCGCTTTAATTATTTAGGGGTTTACGATTTCCGTATTTCTTCTGAAGCCTGTGTAATACTGTGGACTGGATAGCGTTTCATAAATGCTAAAAGTTAAAGGTTTGACTGAACAGTAGTACCGAACCGAGTGCATTTGTATGTAGTATACTTACGAAATATAATCAACAGATGATTACAAACAACCTGTTGTTCAACAAATAACAAAAGTGAAAAGTCTATGAACCCACGTATATTGTAAATTGTAAAACCAATAACCATAACCTCCATTTTCCATTACTTACTTATACTCTAGTATTTATTAGGTAGGCTTCAGCACTGTAGTTACTTTCTTCCTTAAAACAACGTCGTGTATTGTAATGGAATTATTATTATTAGATTCTCAAGTAAATAACATGTGAGCAAATTAGCCATGTCATTATGTCATACTTAATGTCATCGACGAACCTTTGACCTTTTTTTTTTGCCTGAGGCCCACGCACCTAATACATAACCTAATACATTCTGTACACATCATCGCATGTACTTTTGCATAATATATATATTTTTATTGTATTCAAAGACAAAGTCAAAGTAATCATATAGTACTCATTATTAGTAGTACATAGTACAACATATTCCTTGTTTATTTATTGGATTGTCTGATTCAACATTTAACAACAGAATGAGTGATGCGTTAACATTACGTGCATAGGGAAGGGAGTTGTTCAGTTTGAACTCTTGACCAGCGCAAGTCATATCCTAACGCGGGAAATCCGAAGTGCTCAAGGTCCGTTGAACGTTTCCGTGTATTTTAACTTTTAACAGCTAGTCATTTCAGAAGGGGAGATTCAAAGGTCTGAAAACACGAGGGTCATCTCAATAGTTTTAAAAGTTTTTTGGCTGGCTGTTTAGAATAGAATGCATTTTACTGAAAATTCGTTATTCGTTACAAAATTCATTCAATTCCGTTCTGGCTGCATGATCGTCGGTCAAAAATCTTCGAAAAGTTTGGAGTGATCCTCGGCGTAGCATACTACAATTTTCAGGGGTGCAAGTCTTTAAGATCTGAAGGTAGAAAGTTTTCATATTTTTAAATGGAATGTTATTTTAAATTAAGTATAAAAGATTGATTAGGGAATCCAAAATGGAACTGTGAAGCTCAAGGTGCAGTGCAGTATATATGTAGAAGTATCTACGGGGGATCGTGTGGATTTGGATATTATTGATGATTTGATTGCAAAGTGATAACGAGTGGTTTGTGTTGAGTTCATTTTAGGCAGCCGAAATGATTTGTGAAACAGTTTTGTGAGTTTGAGCGTTGTTTTAGCTAGTGGCTGTCAAAGCTGAGTCCTGAGATATTGATCGTCTCGATGTGTCGCGTGGGGTCAAAGGGAGGAGGTGGTGTGTCCGTGTCTGCTGACTCAGGCATGATTATACACACAAACTGATTTCCCGTAATCGTGTTCCGTGGGTAGATGGTGACTGGGATGAAGGGCTCGTCATTCTCTACGTAGCTGCAGAGTTTTGAGTATATGTCAGGATAAGTTCGTCTCAGTTCCACACCGCGCTGACTCAAGTGTTTCTGAATATTGGCGAAAGTCACTTCTCTCATTCTCCGGTGTTCACTCGTACTCAACTGGAAAAAGAGCAAAATTTTTAACCTCAAGGCACGTAGTTGTCAGCTATCACTGAGTCAAATCAATTGAGAATATCCATTGTGATCGTGTCGGGGGGTCAAACTTTTACAATAGGCACACTTTGCGGTCAGCGCTGACCGCTGACGAATGCGTGGCACAAACTAGTTCTAGTTATGACATCACAAATTGACAGGCTTGAAGAGACGCATGGAATGTTATGACATCAAAGTGACAGGGTTGAAGAAACGAATCGAATGACATATAACACGACCATATTGGATCATTCGGACAAAGGTCAGGTTCAGGTCAAGGACACTTGACCCCAAATTGACCTCAAAAGCACACTTTGGTTTTTATATTGGAGGAACTGTACATTCAAATCTAGTAATTCGCTCCAATAAAATTATGCGAAAATCCCCGATCGATTTGAAGGTCACTTGTCTCATCAACGGGTCATAGTTGTACAAAAATGCATGTTTTGGTCAGCGCTGACGCATAGGTGGTTCAAAATGGTCCATATTATACATCAATATGACGGGTTTGAAGAGACGAATCGTATGACATATAACACGAACATGTTGGATCATTCTAACAAAAGCTCAGGTTCAGGTCAAGGATACTTGACCCCAAATGACCCTCTAGTCAAACTTTGATTTTTATCTTGGAAAGCTTCGTATCCAAATCGTACGGAACTCCAATAGAACGCAAAAAAAAAAAAAAACACCGATCGATTTAGAGGTTAAGAGGAGGTCCTAAGAATTTCCACGGATTTGTTACTCTGTTAAATTATCTTGACTAACCTGACGCGTGGAGTGGGTAGGCACTGAGCGTAATATAAGTGTTTCCCCTTCCCCTGGCGGCGGAGGGAGGAATTCATCGGCCGGGAAAGGCGGAGCAGGGTCATAGTAGAAGGGAGCATCCGGCTCCAAGGGCGGGGTTGAGGCTGTGGAAGAATCTCCAGGGAATTGATGGGCAGGATTGGACACTTGATGATGTCCATGTGCGTCAAAGGAACGGGGGAGAAGGAGGCGGAGCTTGGCGGACCGTGAAATCATTTCTCGTTCCCACTTGACAGCACCTGACGTCGGCACCTCATTCACCACACACAAGCTCACATAGAGAACGAACCGATTCTCCGTATTGTACGTCTGGATCTGGTCATTCAGCTCAGTGAACACTTGTGCACCCATTTCCTCGGGCAAAACGTCACCGTTGCGAATATACCTGTTCGTATAGAAAGAATTTTAGATGTTCTTACAAAATTCGATGTTTAAATTAAATTAACTTTAAATTAAATATTTAATTTGAATTGCTAACCAAGGCTCAGGAAGTTCAGGAAATCCGCCCGTGAGGAACCGCTCAGCCCGATCCGGGCTTGAGAAGAAGAGTTTGACACATCCACGACCCTTGGCCAGAAGTCCTCGTTTGGCAATTGTGCTCAAGTGACTCACAATGTCCGAGTCGTCCTTGACATGACTGATAATTTGCTTGCAGAGAGCTCCGACCCGAGACTGCATGCAGACCTTCTTGTGCTTCTCCCAATGGGCACGCCTACATTCACGAGTACAGTAGTAAGCGTTACAGTTATGACATGTTTTAAATTCTCGTCGAGCTTCCAGGCCTGTAGCACTCTTTCCACATTTGGAGTTCCGACAGTTTATCGTTCCTAGGCCTGCAAACGAAAACAAATTAAAAATATATTATTAATTTTTCAATTTTGATTTTTTAATTCGTTCAAACTTCCATGTGATATTGTTGCACAAACAACGAGGATGTTACATATAATTTATAATGCTCTATCTATACTTTCACTTGTATTCGATCCTAGGTTTACGCTTTCTCCAGCTTTCGTTCAAGTGAAAGTGCAAGAAAACTTTGAACAAGAATTTCTTGGTAGAAGAGGCATAAGATGCAAAAATTATGTAAGAAAAAGAAGCTGAAAGCTTGTCATCCGCCAGAACAAGACAAGAGGCTATAAAGTCTAGACCATGCATTATGCATTATTTACTATTTAACCAGGAACACGGAACACCAGAATGTGCTCCCTTGTCAATTCGCAAAGATCATCGTTAGCAAATTTCTTGCGTTAAGCTTAAAAGGTTTTAATTGTTTGAAAAAATCCGCGCTAAACAGATGCATGACCTCAATTTTTTGGGGAGCAATTTACATTTGACCCAAACTTAAGTTGAAAAGAGTAAACTAATTTTTACATACTGTAAGAGCTAAAAGCTTCAGTGTGCATATATAAAATACATACAACATCAGCTTCTAAAAGTTGAAATACTACCCATCTGCCGTAGCTGCTCTCACAAGTTGGTCACGGGTCAAAATTCAAAACCAACGCATTTTTACTGAAAGCATTCCATCATTTTGCTGAGTACGTAACTTTAATTCCTGGTGCAGCGCTTTAGCACAAGCACCAAAATATTCAGCTCCAACCAACCTGCTGGAAATTCATAAATAAGAAGCCACTGACCCACTAATAACTTGCCATGCCACGCCACCTTGACCTTACCCGCTGAATCTTCCTTCTTGGACCTCGAGCTACTCTTTTCCTCCTTATCCTCAATGTCAAGGTCAAAGGAAACTCGACGATGTCGAGGAGATGAAGGATTACTCTGTCCACTTTCATGAATGGCTGCAGCCACACTCGGATTCACAATTCCAGGTGCTCTGTATGACGTTGACTCTGAGGTCGGAATGACGTAACTGTCCACTTCATCCTCACCCACAGCCGTACTTCCACTATGATTGTCACCTCCAAGCAAAGCCTCCAACTCTTCACCTTCTCCCACCACGCTCACCTCTGCCTCAGGTGACATGCTCAAACCTCCTTCCACGCTCACTGTATTATGATTCCCAAGGAACTGTTGTTCAGGTGTTTGAATAACTCGAGGTACGAAGAAGTCATCCGTTTCTGGAAAGTAGCCTGTTGAGTCTAGAAGTGGTTGGTTCATGCGGAGTTGCCAGTCGGAAACAGGTGAGATGACCTTGGTGGGTGGGTCGAATTTAGGTGAGTTGACCTTGAATTTGGTAGGTGACTTGGGAGGTGTTGGGGATCGACCTTTGTTTGGAGATCGGTCCATTCTTCCTGATGACTGGAACTCGAATCCAACTTGGGCATTGGGATTATGAAGAAATGAAGACTCTATTTTGGAAATCACAGTTGGACCACCACCACCACCACCACCACCACCACCACCTGACCCTGTTGACGTTGAGGAGGCGGAAGGGCTGGGCTGAAAGCCTGAACCTGAAACCAAAGTTCCCAAGGTTCAAAAAACGAAGCACAAGACACGAGTCAAAATTTACTACCGGCCTAAGCTTGTATGCTGCGAATGCGAACCAGTTGCTTTGTTGAAATGCGGAGTTTAAGGTCAAAATTCGGGCAAACAGGCTACAATACAGAATACACTACAACTACCAACTACAGAACAACCTACGAATATCAAAAGCTAGAAACTACGACAAAAATACAATAGGAGATGATTTAGCCGTAAAAATTCATGCTTCACGAGATCCGTGGGTCAAAGTTCAATAGAATTCATTAATCCAGTTCTGACTTTGCCGTTTCAGCCCTAACTTCGATGTAAAAAATCTAATTAAACTTTCATGATACCCCGCCATTTGTAAAGGGCGTTGAACATATAGCGGCAAAAATTTAAATCATTCGAATACGATCTTTTGACGTGCAAAATTCAAAATCATATCTTAGACAACTTTATCAAAATCACCGATTTTCAAAATCCAATGAATTATTAAATCAAACTCAAAATCCCTGCCGCACATAATTGCAATTGCTATGTAGTACAATATAGCTTGAAATTACTGTTCCAGTGAAAACCCGACTTTTGCAGTAATTCAAAATTCTTAGTGCTTAAATTAGATCAGATATTTATAAAAATATTTGAACTCCACTAGAATTTTCGCAACAAAGGTACGGTCAACGACGACTGTAGCAGCGTCTGTGCGAAGATTAAAATACGATGTAATTTAACCCTGCAACTTCTTACCGGTTTTTCCATGTTGCACAGGGATTTCACAATTTTCACATATTTGTGTGTTTCTCAGTTTAAAATAAAATTTTCGAGTAAAATGGGATGACATTGGGTAGCTACTTGATATATTAAATATTTGATCTTAAACTTGTTGGTAGAGAGAAAGTGGACTTTACCTTTCATAAGGGTTGTAGTACTGGGCGGAGGCCCTGTGCCACCACGGGCTTTGACCTTTTTGGTAGGTCTCCGCAGAGCGAGTAGAGAGTCAAGAATGTCATCCAAAGTAGGAGAGGACACAGTTGAGGAGTTGGACAGACGCTCTTCCATTTGTTCTGAACGGAAGAACGACATCATGCAAAAAAGTCAAAACAAATCATAAATAAGTCCAATCAGAGTTCACAGTGCATATTTAACACACATAATTTAATATCGGATACCAATCAATTTGCTACAGAGAGTGAGATACCCAAATACAGTTATGACAAGTTATAGAAGAAACACAGATTATCTGCTGCGAGAGAATTTACATAAATATTTGAAGCAATAAACGAAGCATGTGCGTGTGTATAGTGAAAGCAATAAAAAAAGGAAAATAAAGCTGAGTGCAAAATAATTGTTTTAATTTCAAAGTGAGATTTGATTACCTGGTCCAGTTTGACAAATCCTGGGTTTTGAATCAAATCGACAAGACACGAGCATTCGAACGAGACGAGCTGCTACTCCTATTAATATTCTAAACTACGGCTGATTTTAAATTAAAAATAAAAATTACGAATTTGAATTTATCCAGCACGTAAAAGAAGAAAGTTCGTGCTCTACTGCAAACCGTAAAATTGGAATTAGTACTAAATTAGCATTAATATCATACACATTTAATTATGCACATGACATACGAAAAATGAGCTCTACGGTTTCTTGTAAGTACAGAAATAAATCGTAGCGCTTTCACCAGCTGGTGAAAGTCGAATTCATAAGGGGTAACATTTTATTCGTTCACAAGTCATAAGGATTTGAAAGATGGCATTGAATATTGAAGTTTGTATAATTAATTCATAAGTAAGTACGTACTACATACAACAGGCAGGTCTACTACAAGTATAGTTGAATATGGCAACAAAATTAAAACTTGCTTAGCTCTGCGTACCATTTTTTCGTCATTTCATACTAAAAATTAAAACAAAGCTTAAAAACTGTACTCGCAAAAAATTTGCAACAATAGCAACTTAGAATTATAATCATGGTCATACATTTTTTAATAAAATAGCGAGCATGCCATTAAAACGTCAACTAAAAACAACCGGAACTGACATGACACAATACATAACCTTGTAAGTAACTTGGTCAGGAAACGCAAAATACATGAGCATCCACTAACAACGTTGGCTATGAATATGACATATTTCGGAAATCGATACAGGAAGAATCATGTCTTAAAATAGACAAATAGAATGTAATGACAGGATGTCGGCTCTAAAAGCATTGACCATTTTCCTCGAGGAAAAAATGATAAAGGCTATGGCATTATGTATTATGTGTCAAATTGAGCAGAGTCCACTCTAACCTTACACACCCACAAATCCAGAATTGGAATACACAGGTACATGTGCATAAAGTAATGGCAAATAATACAAATTGCACCAAATTCATTCTAACATGATTTTGCAGTTAAACACAAGATAGTGGTGTATAATTAACACATACTTAGATTGGTCCTCATAAATTCAAATAGCATTGCAAGGTGCAAAAAAAGAAAAATATGGTAACAAGTAACAAATCATTTGAAATATCGCAATTTGAACTAGCAAACTAAAAAAAGTAACAACATTTCATAAAACAGCCAATAGTTAAAATATAATGTAAAGTAAAACATGAACAAAAATGAAACTTGATTACTTATAATTAAATTCAAAATCTACCGAGAGAGAGGCGTGGCTTCCTAATGTGGTTCAACGAAGGACGATGTAGCTACTATATATTTCTTTCTCTCCACCTAAGAACAGTCGGGAATTTTGAGTGACTGACGAACCTTTTTCAATAATTTGTGAAGAACGCAAAATGCGCTTTCGTGGAGCGTCCTTTGTTGTACAACTATTTTTGCAGCCAACGATGATACCGATCCATTTTTCGAATTTTTGAAACAATAGCAAAATTGTACAGTGCGTGTTCGTTTAAATTTTGGCCAGCGTGTTCGTAAACTTGTTCGTTAGCATTTAGCATGCATTCCTTAGCATGCAATCTTTAGCATTCGTTCGTCAGTATGTTCGTTAGCATGCATTCTTTAGCATGTTGGCTTATCATGCAAATTTGCATGTATTCGTTAACATGCTCGTTAGCGTGCATTCGTCAGTATGTTCTGTTCGTTAGCATTCATTCTTTAACATGTTTGTTGTTTGCTAGGATCTTCGAAGGCATGTATCCCTTAGCATGTTCGCTAGTATGCTCGTAAGCATAAGCATACATTCGTTATAGCATGTCCGATAGTTGAATTCATCACTATGCTATTTAGCATGCATTCGTCAGCATGTTCGACTGACCTTGGTAGCATTAATAATTTAAGTTATTAGGCATTTGAAAGAAGTTTGAAATTGCCAATTTGAAAAATTCTATAGTTTAAACCAAAATGGCGGGTCCAATCCACTTAAGGTTTATTGAAATTGTAATGGATGCAAGGAGCATTCAATTTTTCAACTGAGTTTTGTAATTAATTTGTGACAACAAATGCGTTAACTTGGACGAATGACAAATGTTCCTAGCAGCCGACAAAGTCAATACCAATTTATTTCTGATCAGTCCTAAATTTTTGACATGCATTACGGCTTTTGTATGGGAAGCATGTCCCTTTCGAAATTCACTCAAAATTCCAGCCAGCTCTTAGCAGAAGAAACAGACTAAAGGGGATCCATATTAGGCCAAAAGATACTCACCGTTCCGAGAGTAGTAAGGTGCAGTGGCGGTTGATGCAGGAATGGGAGATGTTGAGTTTACTGGACCAGCAGTTCCGGATTTAGTTGGGACGACGGGAGCGGGTGGTGTGGTACTTTCCCGATTTGGAACTGGGACAGGGGTTGGATCACTGCTTTGCTCTTCTCCATCTCCGTAACGGAAGAGGGCTTTCTTCGCATTCTGACCGTAGACCTGTTCCGGGCTGGCCAGGCTAATTTTCTTGGGCGTGGTTATCACAACAGAGGACACGGGTAGGTCATCCGAGTCAATCGGCTTGGTTCCCACAAAGGAACTTTCTAACCAGACCAACCCACGTCGGGGTGAGGCTCCGTTCATCCCCTCATCCAATGGTTTCGACTCATTCACGTAGTCAACGATGGCGTTGGATACTTCTTTGATGGAACTTATAACCCTGCAAATTAAACCGATTATTAGAAATAGAGAATTCACAATCTTGAAGCTTAATTAATTATAGGATATGCGTTGATTTGAATTCTGCGCATTGAATCCGCGCGCCAGGGGATCCGATCCGATTGTAGCTCAATTTTGAAGGTCGATTTTGATTTTAGCTCAATTTTGAAAGTCAATTGTGATCGTAGACGTAGTTCTAAGTTAAGTAAGTCTTTGAAGATCAATTGCGATTTACGATAGTAGCTAAATTTTTAATGTTAATTTTGATTTTAGCTCAATTTTGAAGGCCAATTTTGATTTTAGCCCAATTTCGACGGACAATTTTGATTGTAGCTCAATTTCGAAGGTCAGTTTTGATTTTGACTCAATTTTAATTTCATCTGAATTTTTAAGGTAAAACATTGTTTCTCAATTACAAAAGTCAATTTGGATTGTAGCTCAATCTCGAATCTCAAAGGTCAATTCGCTTGTAGCACAACGTTGAAGGTCAATTTTGAAAGACAATTGCTGTAGCTCTTTCGGAGGTCAATTTTAGCGTTTGGACCGTTGATGTTGTGCAGCGGCACATTTTATATGCAAAAGATGAGCGTCCAGTTAATTCCAATACCGCTCAACAGCAGAAACGCTGTAAATCCTACCTGAGTTTATGACTATTCGTAGATTCCTCACTGATGTTCAAACTCAGGTCAGAGGTGGCAACAGTCGTGTCTTTCTTTGGTGAAATCTCCATATTGATAGATGACTTTTCCGAGTCTGTAACAGAGACGGTGACTTTGGTTGCATTTTGTTGTTCGAGGAGGTCAGATGCTAGCCTTTCCGCAGGTGTTCTATAGAGCGTTTTGGACGTTAGGCGTTCCTGAGATCGCCAACCCAAATATGGCTGTTTGGGACCTCCATGATGATGTCGACTGGAAGGGCCGGAGGCAGTGGGCGTGGATGTTGAGGAACCAAGTCCACCCACCGGGGAAGGGGACGGGGATAAGGAAGCAGGGCTAGCACCACAACTCATCCGAGCTGTTGCAAAGCGTGTCAAGGCATACGGCATCCCGTATCTGCCAGAAACAAATAAAAATTGCTAATTAAAGTTCAGACAACTACACAATTTATATTCTTAAACAATGGAAATTGACAATTAGCTTACGTGAATGAGCTCCTTTCATAATAAGGCGATGGACTTGCACTCGCAGTGGAGCTCGGACTCATTAGTGATTCCCGTGAGGAACGCCCGCCAGTGGAAGCCGTGCCCGCACTTCGGAGACGCGTGGAAGTTGGTGGTGTCCGACCTGGTGAACAATCCATTGCAAAATGAGCAAGTAAGGCATTTGACAAATCCAAGTCAACAAAGCATAAAGCGCGAATCTTATCGTACTCTCAGCTTCCTGACTCAACATTTCCTATGAGTAGCTGACAACCACAAGTTTACAGTGTACCGAGAACAGGGACAATAAAACAGCGTCTACACAAGGTATTTGCAATGCAATAAGTACTTTTGTTAACACTTGACTTGAAACTTGTACCCAACTTGTACCAATGTTGCTCCTCCTGAGGACAGGATTCAGGATTCAGGATGAAGAGCAAAAAATGCATTTCAGTTCCTGCAGATAAACTGAAGTCTATGCTATGAGATGAGTCAAAACTGACGCATTCTTATTGACATTATTCCACATTATTCACATGTTTGCAATATTTCATTTTTGTAATGTTTTACCCCTTCGAAGGTTTAGGCTTTCAGACGATACTGATATCTGACGGTACAAGTCACTCAAATACCAAATGCGAACCTTTGAATAAAATTCAAACACTCAGCGTATTATGTCACTCAAAGTGTCACTGATTCTTTCACAGTTCATAGACAGTTGGACACATATAGGCACAAAATCTTTCAATAGTGATATAATCTAGTGCAAGTCCTGATGCCTAACTCTGACTTCTGACCTTTTGATTGATGAATTATGATTTGTGATTCACATGCACCAATGGTCGGAAAGAAAACACAGATCACATCAACATCAGACAAGCATAGCGCAATACCTGATCGTAGTTTTAAAGGTAGATGTTCAGTTCATTGTAAGGCGTTAATTTTCAAATATTTGGCGAGTGGCGAGGCTACTTTACGTTATACCAACTTTTGAATACAATTGGTTACATATTGTAAATTGTCGCAGTGCAAATATTCCACAACTTCAACCATCTATTTAAATAGATGGTTGAAGCTTTTAAACAATAGCTTCGGACGTTTTCTCAGAATTTGGGCATTTCTTTTTTAGCCAGTTTTGTTGTTGGCCGGTTTGACGCGCTTCGTATTTAAATGCATAGCGAATGAAAGCTTGAAAGCGGCATTCAAAATTATTAAACCAATCCGTAACTAAATTAGACTTAGCCTTTAAAGAACGGTTGCAATTTTGCGTTGCGATTTTGTGTCGTAGGACCAGCGACCAGCATTGAGCACTTTGTATATTCCGTACCTGTGTATCTTCCTGTAGATTGTAGACTTGTGAGGGAAGATGTTTTTGATGAAGACAGGCCTGCCCATCCACCGGCCAGGCCAGTTCCAAAATTTTTCTGTCCACTAGCACTACTCCGACTTCCGGGTGACTTGGCCCCTCCAGAAGGACCACCAGCTGCCCCATACTTTTTGTACCAGTCAGGAACGTTGAGTTTGTCTAAGGACCTCTGAATACGGAGCTCATGCTCCGACACCTGACGATTCTCTTGGGATTGCAGCATTAGAGTATTTTCGGGTGGCTGTTGAAAATTCAAAAGAAACACAGAATTAGAATTCGCAAGATCAGTAACAAACTGCTCAAATCAAACGCACTGCAAGAACTGCAAGGCTAGACACTATCACCTACATCCAATTTTAACGAATATATCAAAACTAACACTCGAGTTCAAGGCTTAGGCTTAATCAGAATCGGTGATATGTGATATGCCTTATGCCTCTGACTAGCAGATTAAAATTCACAATTTCCAATATTTCAAAGATAACTGTAATTTAATTATAAATACTCCACGTGTCTCACCCGTTCTATAGTTTCAGTTCAGGTGAACCTGAACCTGGCACTGACAGGACCAAAATAGAAATAACTGTGCAAAACAAATTATCGTCTATCAGATATCGACAAACGAATATTCCCTGCTCATTTTAATTAACGCTACTACACTCCCATACCAGTTTACAGAATTCAATCAAATATGTATGCTTCCTTTGTTTCTTCGGCGTGGCTTATTTATGGTCATGGTGCATGCATACAATTATCTCATTAAACCTTCCATACTATTGTTTCAAGCTCTAGTCCCAGGATGCATGCTAGTGAATTGAACAGGTGTTGTCGTATATCATTTCAATGAAATCGAAACCTACATTTTCCCATGTCGATGTCGATGATATCATTGCGGAAACAGGGTGGGCGCTAGAATTGTCATGCGTCGTGAAAATAAATCCAAAACCTGAAATCATAAATCAAGAGCCGAATCCAATCAACTTACGCTATATTGAAAATATAACCATTGATGAGTGAGAGTAGCGGTTTCGATTTTCGACTAAGCATTTAAAGCCAGCTGATTATTTTTTCAAATTTTGAAAGAAATTGTAGAATTTAGTTAAAAGCTAAGGTTGACAAGCACCTTGTCCCTCAGTTTTCTTTAACAATCATTATGTTGTTGACTGCTGCTATGCATGATTTTGTCGTCCATGCCAAAGTAAAAGTAGTGTTATTTTTCGTAGTTTTTCTAAAAAATTCGAGACCGTACTCGTAAATTAGGTTGAAATTCGACTTCTGCATAACAGTGCGTTGGGCTGGATTCTTTGGTTCAAGTTAAGTTATTTATTTCAAGTCAATAAGCTGCAGAATTTTCAGAGCAGCAGAGCAATTGTGGCGCCAACCCTGTACATTAAAATATCGAATTTCATCGTCGATCGAACTCGGCCAAAGAGGCTCACATATTCATCACACACCCTTCCCTCCTGTGTACAATTCCTGTGTTGCAAAATTTCAAATGCAAGGTTGGCATTGGCAGTCAGCTTCGTGCAATCATGCATGGCGGCATGGCGGTACATAAATATAGAAATAAACCCAAAGCCACTGCTTCGCTATTGCCTTAGAAAAGTACAATAGCGTTGTTTGCGTTGAAGCCATGCGAAACTGAAACTAGAATTAGGGATGGTCATCATCATCAACGATAAACCTGTCCCGGACTCTCATATAGCTAATTATAGACTCTTGGATTGACTTGATCCAAACCAATTTGGTACTTAATTATTTTATCACAAGAAAACTCATACTCGTAGACCAGGGGCGGCGGGACGTGAGGGAAATCAATAGCTTAGCCCAATAATAGACATTCGACTTACTTTACACAGGACGTGGGCGAAGCGAAAGCTATCATTACCATTTTACATGGAAACCCTAACCAATATCGTTCCACAAACACCGAACGAACCAATTAGTAGTTTAACGTTTAGCCCATTATCCAATCCACAATCCGAGTCCACCCTACTGGCCGAAGTGCGTAAGCTTTGATAGTTTAAAATTAGCATAACTCCAAAACCATCCTGATCCATAGCCATTAAGTTTAACACTTTAACGCTTGCGAGACGCAGTAGATCTAGAATCTAAATAGGACACTGGTATTTGATATTCCACTCTACTTTTGCAAAGGTATCCATTTCATCGTGTTTACCTTTCGAAGTTTGAAGGGCACACGACGGCACACACTCGCATGTCGCATGAATAGGGTATAGAAATCGTGATTCGTGATCCGGCATAAATATAACCGATTCCTAGTACAATAGTTGACTTGGCTAGTGGCGCGTGAGTGACTCGGCTTCGGCTTTAACCCCGAACTCCGGCTTCAACCAACACCTCAACCTCATGTAAACAGATTCAATATTTTATGATAAATTAGCAAAAGTCGTTTTGATTAAATGTGTTAAAGCTTGAATTGAAAATGTAAAATATTGAAGGAATATGAAAATATTAAACACGAAATCAAATGGGGAATATTTGATGTTTGAATATTTTGACAATTTACCCTTTATTGCCGATCTGGTTTTTGCCAATTTAGATATTTCTATTTTATTCAACTAAAACTCGAAAATTCTCTCAAGATTTAATTACCTACTGATCTGGCCTTTTACGTGCATGCTGTACCACGCGGATATTTTGACCTGATCTCGAAGGTTAACCGTGTATTTTGCACTTTCTTCGATATATTTGACATATTTCATCAAATGATAGTAATAGTTTATGAATACGAACGTAGCAGCCAGACTGCGCCATATTATATCACCACTTACACAACAAGTATATGGCGCTCTTAGCGTTAACGGATGATTTGACCAATTACTATCCAGTCCAGATGACGAATCTAATTCGTTTTGTGTCTCCCTGCCTAGTTCATTATGGGATGAAATGTGGGAGAAAGTTTAAATGGATGTGAGAATGGAAATTGGAGCTTAATAAGCTCCTTCAATATTTAAAAGGTCTGAAAAACAGAATAGGAACCACAAAGAGCTCAGCTCAACCTCGACCTCGACTCCTTCCTTCCAGGAAATCTATTCAAATTCGAAGACGAGGAAATTGTGGAATCTTGAGCAGGAAAACGAAGGCTTTTGCTCAGACTCCGAAACTTCTAACTCGGATATTAGTTCTCGCTTTCACTTTCACAGATATGCATGGGTACCTGGGTCCTGTGCAAGTATCTCCAGTCTGTTAACCCACTGCACTACTATGTAGTGTTATAACCAGCAAGCAGCATCCATTCTCCATTCGTAACCTTGCATATACATACCATACACACCATACATACATAACACACTATTACCGTACATCAATGTTTCGACTTTTCACCACTTTGTATAATTTTGATTGGCTTTCTCTTAATGCTACTGGACAAAACTGGTCAATACTGGCAAATACTAAATTTGTGCGCCTCAAGCTAGAAGAAAAAGCAAACCTCGACGAAAATATTTTGAATATTGTGACATGTGGCTGTAAACTGGTTTAATGACTCTGATTTCCGACTCTAGTGCTAATTTTCAGATTAAATTAATTTTAAATACTACGTCTAGCATGTATATAGCACGAAGTTTAAAATAATTCAAGCTAAAATTACAACTAAAGTTATGTCCAACCGTTTGCTTGATTTAGTCAGGCTAACCTTACACATGGATTTTACCAGGTCGATTTATACCATTCCGACAAGACTCGAAACCCTGATCAGAGTGTCATGGAATGGCAGGGGAAAGTGAAAGTATGAAGTATGTCAGATATTGGATATTGCGTCATGACTTCCAGTTTCCAGAAACTGAGCATGAAAGATTCTTCATTTGAGTATAATAAAATATAATTCCTAGCCTCAACATTCTCAATACTCCAAGTCAGTCTCTTTAAGGTTCAACGTTCAACCTTGTGCTGAAAGTCATACAATTGTGAATTGTGAACCATAATGTTCTGAATGCAATTAACCATATAATTCTTTAACAAAAAACAGGATCTCACTATTTAGGCAATACTAACCAGTCATTATTGATTAAATTACAGTAGTGATCCGTTCCGTGGTCTTTGGCATCAGCCACGTGTCACACCCACTCCACGTCACGCAAAGGATTTAATTTAAATAAAAATAGAACTCATTTGCCAATTTGTTTCTTTATGCCAATGCAACCGATTCAACCACTGCAACTTTATCACGATGGATTTTGACTCGAGACCCGAGTCCCTGAACCATGACCTTTTCAAATAGCCCTCAAACCAAGCTGATGACAGCTCGGGTCGATTTTTTTCATTTCGCTTTAAAATATCAAAATTAGTCCAGTTCTTACAAATTGTCCCATGTTTTTATTGAATGCCTGTGATCATTAATATAGACGTGAAATCTTAGTCATTCTGTTGGCTGAACTTTTCCAACATGAAATTCAGTTTTTTTTAAATTTCTGTTTCGGTTTCTAGGTTGCTGTTTCAATGTTGTTGTAGTTGTGTTATGCGGTTTTTATGTTGCTGATTTTAGTGTTGCTGTCTTTTAAGTTGCGGCTTTTATATTTCTTAATGCTGTTTTTTTTGATGCGGTTGATATGATGCGATTTTTATGTTGCGGTTTTTATGATGCTGGTTTTAGGATGCTGCTGTCGGCTGATATGTATGTTGAGGTATTTAATGTTGCGGTTTTTATGTTGCAGTTTTTATATTGCTGTTTTTAGTTTTGCGGTTTTTAAGATGCGGTTTTATTTTATGTTGTGGTTTCTATGTTGCTCTTTTTTTAGTTTTGCGGTTTTTAGGGTGCGGTTGATATGTTGAGGGTTTTAATGTTGCGGTTTTTAAGGGCTTCCTGCTGCATACCGCATTATGCTTACTGTTCATTTATGTACAGCTTCAGTAGCTTCAAATAGAAATCTAGGAAGAAACTCAATATTCCTTGTAAAATCCGTAAGCAAAAGTAGTCAAAAGCAAAGTAGTGAAGCAGGTGGAGAAGTAGTAGTAAAGAATAGTCTAGTCAATAGAAGATAAATCTCAGTTTTCCACATTTCAGTTGACTGGTTCTGGACGTGTAGGTGGGAAGGGACATAGTAGATGTTAGATGTGTACATGGAACAAAGTAGGTTCTAAAAGTTCTGGTCGAGGACGAAGACAGGCTTAGATTCTGAGACACACTTTCACTCAACTCACTCTTGTAAAACTGGAGTTTTATCGATTTGAACGCCTCAACGTTCCTGAAGAAGAACGTCAAACGGAAGACCCTCTTCACTTTCTCCATTCTTCAGAACCATTCTTACTACCTTTATACCTAGTATACTGCGTCTTCCGCTCTTCTTCACATCATCATACAGACGTTATGTTGTACGAGTGAGTAATTGTAGTAATACTAAGCTGTATATCAATGGTTATTGTTTCAGTTCATCTATGTCCATATGTTCAGAATCCACAAAATTGAAACAATCAAGGAAAGGATTTCTAAAAAGGTGCAGTTCAGAAAATATGTTCTAAGTATTTGGTTCTAATTCTAATCGAAATCTAAAATAAAATATGCACTACATCTTCCGCCTTCAGATGTGTAAGCTGATCAATTTTCGACACGTTCAGCTTGCTTATGGGAAACTGTAAATTTCTACATCAACTATCAACTTTTATGTGAATTTTAAATTTCTTAGTCGTGACTCGTGACGTTGAAAATTTATTCGACTTGTGCTCGCAAATCTTGTTGCAACTTGAATATAACATCTCATATGTGTCCAATTTATAAACAGAACAATTGGATATTGGGTGGGTGATGGTACCCTGTCACACGGTAATATCTGCGTGTAGCTTGAAGTTTAAAATTACAAAAATAAAGAATTCAAAATAGTACTTGTAGCACATAATTTTACATTGGCACAAAATTTAGAAGCATCCAAGTCAAATCGACTTAGGTAGAGAACAGATAACTGAGAACTAAGGTTTAGGCTTTATGCAAATACAGGCTCAAAATGTGGGCTTAAAATATGCAGAAAAAATATGCAGTCTTGTGTCCGTTTAATACAGTAAAAATATGTCATAGGCCAAATAGATCCGCTAAAACATGTAGCTTTTTCGCCGTTTTATGCAGTAAAATGTCGTACAAATGTAAAAATAGGCACTAAAACATGGAGTCTTTTTGTCATTTTATGCAATAAAATATTTGTAAATAAAACTTGAAATACGCTAAAATATGGAAATATAAATCGGCAATTTGGAGTCAGTGGACCTTGTCTTGGTTCGCCGATATCCAAGCGTTATCTAATCTTACTATTTCATATATTTGTATGTATTCCTACTCCTCCAATACGCAATCCAACAAATCAGAAATCCATACCTGTGAAAGCAGAGGAACTGCAAAACAAATCTGGACAAATTTTAAAATCGAACTTTAAACTGTAACCTAGGCACAGGCACTCACGTGTATCATCATTTTGAACACGAAATGAAACGAAAGCACAAAACGTCTTTTGAAACAAATTACATATCACAAACTTAGCACCAAATAATGTTTCACTTTCACATTCGAAAATACTTTTGAAGCCAAGCTTCACTCAACTACAATTTAAAATTTAGCACAACGAATGATGATGTACATTTGTTATTCTAAACTCGAACTGTTCAGACTAGACGGGATGACGGAATAATGCACGAGAACTTGAATGGAAGCCGAATGCAAAACAAAAATCTCGTCAACTAGTCCAGTCCACACGCACGCACGTCCACAAAACAACAATGGAATGCTTCAATTTTTATCCTTGTTACCTTTATTACATTTTTTTTACTAGTTGGTTCCATAAAAAAATTGGAGAATCCTAGTTTTAACTACTACCTTGAGGCACTGGAAAAAGGAGGATTCCCCTCTGCTATGAGTCTCATTTTATGGTCATTTAGAAGACTCTCTTCCCAAAGACAATAGGAAAGGAAGTAGTAATGGAATTGAAGAATTCCCTACAGGCCAAGTTTCGTAGTACTTACAACTTACATGGATCCTTAGAATCCTGTTAGTGCTCTTGCTCCTCGTCAAAATTGGGATTGGATGGGAACCAAACCAGGTTGTTGGATGGAACCAGACTAATGAGTGGTTTGGTTTCGTCTGGCTTGATTATTATGGATGACATTTACTAGGTTCAAACTTCAAGCCATGTTTTAAGTGTTAACGTAAACATTTCATAGCAATAGCATAGCAAATGTATTGTTGTGCGAAGTACGAATTTTGGGACTTAATTTGCGGCTGATCTCATCTGATTTCATAAACAGTTGAATACATTTAAATTATTTACTTTGATTAAATTAAATTGATGAATGTATTAAATCAAAGAAATTGTGTTCATTTTTTGACAGTTATGTCAAATATTGTAAATCAACTGATAGAAATATTTCGTGCAATTTCTCTGTTCTGTGATTTAAAATTTTATGAATCATGCCAATCTAAAATCACATTCGATTTCATCAAATTAAATCACACTTCATCTCATCAGTCAAAATTTGGCATTTACATAGTACATTACATCGGCCAGCCACAATGTAGCAAATTCCTACGCTGTGTCATTGTAATTTACCATCTATACTTGTTTTATAGAAATTAAAGACACGCAAACCTAATTACAAATTCGGATGGCATGCCATGACATGGAAGTGTCAAGTGCATCTGTACCTGCATTCTTTTGGGCTCAAGACTGTACCCAATGAATCACGTGTCACGTGGTCAGTTAAAACTACAGTATTGGGTAAACATTTCTGACATGGGAAGCTTTACAAGTGTATTTCATCTTAATTAGCAAAATTCATTTCGCACAGGTACAACCTATTGATTTCATTTTCATACCTATTTCACATTATGCTAATTTGTTGTGCCGTGCAAGAAATCCTAAAACTGCAGATGTTAAGTATAGGCGTGTACGCTTCCCATAGTATTTCCATCCTGTATTGAAAATTTGCAAATTTATAGTTAACTAAGAATGTGTAACGTAACAAAGAATATACAAAGTTCCTTGAATTCAGACTCAAGACGAATCTAATGTCCTAAGACCTAAACCACAAGAAACTTTCAACTTTCAGCCAGGATTCCCCGAATAGAACTTCCAAGATAACCTGAATTATAAATTAATGGGATTGGTCCATTCTATCTTGTTACTGTATTTAATTGCAACCACAGAAGTACCTCGTAATAAACAAGAGGAAGAACATGTCTTTGGGCATTCCGTATTCCGCAGATTGCTTTAGTCAGGTGGATACAAAAAACTACAATAGAAACAGACCACATGCAAATCCCACATCCCACATTAGCAATCGAAGCTGAAATTCTTTGTGGTTACTACTCGTTGTCGTTACAACTAATACCTTAACGACAAGGAATGAATTTTGGTTTGCATTTTTTAACTATAGCACCAATAATCACCATTCAGCAAAGGAAAACGCGATGAGATTCCTTAATAAATACGTGCTTGGTCCATGTTTACAGCTAAATACAGCATGCAATGCAATACGGAAGTGCAAGCTGTACTTTGACTCATGAGTTCATCTCCTCCTGGGTCAACAACAGTGTCAACTCAACAGCCATTATTTGTGAACAATAAAATCATCGTCCGCGTAAATACGTGGGGATGATGGCAATTGTCTTGAACTGGTCAATGGTCAATGTTCGAAGATTTACATACAGCCATAAGGCTATACGTAACTTGTGGTCAATGACAATTAGGAAAAGCTCTTATGCACTTCGACCGGTCAATATATGCACCAAAAATACATATGCAGCAAAAAAAAAGCAGCATATTGCGAAAAATAAATGCCAAAACCATAGACAAAACTAAAAACCTTTGAAAATTGTCGAACAGAGTACGATACGTAGAAATATGTAACTTCAAAAAGTGTCAAAACGTGCAGCAAAGTTCAAAAATATGTTAAGTACATTATCTTCAAAATATGTACCAAAATTAGACAAACGTCAGAATATGCAAATATGCACTAGAAAAATTAAAACCAAAAAATATCCAAGCTCATGCCGTGCTCCATAGGACACTGCACATGGTACATGGCTCAAGATCACGTACCACCAATTTTTAAATTACAGTTTACAGGTACTTAGCACTTTGTCGTTTGACCCTATGCAATTCTCTATACAATGAAAAATGAAATCCAAAATACACGTGTCCTAATCATTATATGAACACAGTCAGGCAGGGCAGCACGTGCTTTTCGTAACCTACTGAGCATAATTTGGACAAGTCGAGCCTTCTGGCCTGGCTTGGCTTCCCTAATTTGAATTAATAAGTGACAAAGTCCAGACCATGTCAACGAGACATGGGAAATGTATTAGTAAGCTAACCCTTTCTTAAAGGCACCCTAATGCTCGAATTAGCCTTCCGCCTTCTAGAATATGTCCGTTCGCTAGATTTATGATGCCTGGAACCCCCCAATTCCCTGCATGTCAAATACCAGTTGAGGAGTGAGGAATAAATGGAAAGAGAGCCGAGTCCACAGAACACGCACGTCGACTTTAACATTACTAACACGCTAAACCAGTTTTCCCCGAGCCCCTCTGACTCTAATCCGATTCCACATCCACACCCACCCTTCTCATACTCGGGCTTTTCCCCAACTTTCCATTTACTTTCTCCGTGCCTCTGAGCTGTAGCAAAAATTCAAACTCAGAACTCAGAGGTAATGTTTTCCCAGCCAATTTTACTAGATTTCTCCTTCCATGTTCTATGTCTGCTTGCATACAAGACGGTGCGTTCCACTTCATATACGGTTTCGTCTTATTTATGTTTCTGCAAATGGAATTCAATCTGGATTCAGAAAAAAAAATTCAATTTAGCCAATCGACTTTTGCCCTACTTCGGTATTGATGCATAGAAAGAAGCAGGAATAATCTAGCCAATTTTCATGTAAAGCAATAATATATAGTCAGAAGCCAAAATAGGAGTTTGCCCTGGAACCAAACCCAAAACCTGGAACCAGGGAATGATGCATGATAGATGCGCCTGAACATTAACATTACATATTGATATTGATATTCCTTGCTAAACCACTAATAGAACCAAAACTCTCCAAAACAACGTTTTCCAACAATGAGATCATAAAACATGAAAATGCAAAATAGAATCATCATTCTCTTCGATTTACTTTTATATGTGAACAGAATTGGCAATTGGCCATTCAAATGCTAAACAAATTGTTTCAAATGGTTTCCAATTAATTGCCAATTACCCTCGAAATTAAACATAAAATTATTATAAATGTTGTTCACTACTTATTATTTCCAGAGAATTTGTATATTCTTCATTTTTTGAGAAAACAATCCTATATATTTATCCGCTTGCTCCATGGATTTACATGAATTTTCAAAAAAATGTCTTTTTCCATGTATTTTCAAAAACTAGTATTAAAACTGATAATATTTCTTTTATCTTTTTAGTGATGAAATATTTTTTCATGAATATTTAAATTACTTGGTGTTTTTTCTTAAATAAGTATCTCGTTTCTGATTATTGGACATGTAAATTCAGATTACATGGGATAGTTCGGTTTCGAGTTTCGACTATGGTAGCACTAGCAGCAGTGTACAAGTTTGCGTATGATTAAGTAAATTTCTAAACTAAATTGCTGTACTATCCTCAAATACAAGCCAGAAAATGTAGTATTTGTATTAGACACAGTGATTGACATCATTATGGATGGATGGATGTGAACGCGAAGGTTGTGCAATGCACGCTACAAATATAGAATGACAACGTCGAGTGAATCTGGAGTACAGAGTTTGACCTTTACCTTCACAACATCCGGTCTTCGATCATGATCATTATGAAAGACTGCATATTCAGTTTCACAGAATTTTGATGACAACCAAAATATTATTAATGACCTTGTCCTACTGATTATGGCACGTCGGTATTCAAAAATACTATGCAGAGTCGGAAATCATAGATTAAATTCAATTTTAAAACTGAATTAGTGCATGACTTGATGTTTGTTTGATGTGATCTTGCCAGATTCAATAGAAACACATTTTGACTTACCAAAAGATGTGAGTTCTTAATGGAGTCATTAATGAGAAATTCCATGGATCGAGCCCGTTCATCACTCGTTCGAGCTGATGCTCCGTCTCCATATGGAGATAGCGTATTTGACTTTTGTGCAGTTGACGTGGACGTGGACCCTCCAGCAGCCGTCGTTCCAAGATTCAACATACTTTGAGTCTTCTCAACAACAAAAGTGGTGGAGAGAGTTGAGGATCTGAGGAGAGGACTGGGAAAGTAGCTTCCGGTTATGTTCTTCTCGGAAACAGAGTTATTATTATTGGTCTCTGAGTCCCAACTAAAGTATTTGTCTTTCCTTTCGTCTGCATACTCATCTTCACTCTGAACATCTGTGCTCTCGTCGTCGTTGTCTTCTTCCTCGTCCGAGACAACTTTCACTTCACTTGTGACACTGGCGGAGAGCTCTTGGCTCGTGTTACTATCTGTACAGACTGGGTTAAAATGTGAAAAAGACGGATTAGAAAGTTATACTAAGTTAAGTTGGAGCGATTGCGTATGGACCAAAAAAAACTCTCAAATATAATTTTAAAATTGGGCGTGGCTATTAACGGTTAATCGCTGGCCGAGGCCTTAAAACTTAATTCTTTGTTGGAACAATTTGTTAACTACTTGAAATCATTGATTTGACAATTTCCAGGAATATAGCACTAGGACTAATATCTGGACTACTACAGGCTTTCAGCGGATTTCATACGATTCATATTTCTAAGATTTACACAAAAATACACGCTCTCAAATTCTCATGCCTATTCTATTATGTATTGAAAATTGAATTAAGTAGCTTAGAAGTAATGGATGTTGCCGATTTATACATAGAAAACAAATTTCGGTCGGGCAGAAAATATTTAGAGGCATTGAGGATTGAGTTAGTTTTAGTTAATTAGGATACCCTGGAATTTTTTAGAATATTTCGGGCTTCGAGTTTGCGATATAAAAAAAAGACCTCAATACTTGGCTCGTCTTAGAATGTTAAAAATCAAATCAATATGCGGAGGGGCTGTATACAAATCAATTATTCAACACACAGCCTTCCGCCTATTTAATATATTGAGATAGGGCCTGAATATTTTATATGTAGAATCGTGCAGGCACTGAGTCACATGCTGCAAAGTACTTCATAAAACGTAAAACTGGTTCCTATGTGTTTCTAAACAATCTTGAAGATTGAAAAAAATGGCGGACTGCAACAACTGGTGATTAAAAATTAGACTTCAAAACATATAGAATTGTGATAATTGAAGATTGCCGGACACACACAATAAAGAACGAATTGCCACATCAACTTATTTGCGGAGATGTGCATTTCATAATTTTAACATATCGTACGCGCAGGGAAGGTAAGTAACATGTTACTTACCTTCCCTGTCGTACGCGCGCACGCATTCTCTCATCGTCCAAAATTATTGCATATTTCCTTGCCATTAGGGATCGGAACAGGTCAGGTATTTGAGTCACCCGACCCGAACCCGACCTGATCCGAAATATTTCAAGTAGAAAAGTGACCAACCTGAACCCGACCTGATTTGTGTCAGATCAGGTCGACCATTGACCTGAACTGAATCCAAATTCTCAGGTCAGGTCGGCCTGATTACCTGATCCGACCTGACCTGACCTGATTTGACCTGATCTAACCCATAATTAAGAAATTCAGCCTTCCAACGCTAAAAAAAGCTACAAGGTAATTTTACACACTTTTTTGGAAATTATTTTTAAAGTACTATTGATCGTAATAATACAAGTAATATTTATTACTTTATGT
>JAQFYU010000180.1:0-29769 GCA_034694905.1 Ceratophysella granulata | reverse complement strand
AGCTCAAATCTCACTCTGGGTTTGGGAAACCTCAAAACCTGAACCCCGCTGCTAGGGTGAATTTCTTGAGTGAAAAATGCAAATCTACTCCTGTCGAAGGGTCCCTAATAGCCTATAATGTATTTAAATGTTGCCAAAAATAGCCAAGGGGTTTAAAAATATTTGTTAAAAAAATATCGCTAAAAATTGCCAATGATTTGTAGAAATATTTAGAAAAATAGCTAATGGTTTTTAGAAATATTGCCAAATATAACGAAGTCCTTTTTTTAAATATTTCAAAAACCATGGTCAACAATTTTAAGGATAAACCAAAAATATCCATTGATTTGTATAAATATTTCCAAAAAGATATGATTTTTAGAAATATTGTCGAAAGTAGCCAAAGAATTCTAGAAATATTGCAAAAAAGAGCTAACGGGTTTTAGAACTATTTCCGAAAATAGCCGACGATTTTTAGAAATGTTGCCAATTATCCCAAAATAACCCATGAGTTTTAGAAATAATGCCAAAAATATCCGAAAATATGTTTTCCGGTTTATAGTATAAAATTTAAGGTGACAGTAAAGATCAAGCTCGTCAATTAACAAACATAAAATTGAGATTTCTAGAAATAAAAGACCTGTTTTAGATTACCCTTTAAAAATGAAAGAATTTAAATTAAATTTTTAGGATCCTAAAACTAATTTACAATGGAACCTAAAAGCCAACCTTGATCATGACTAATCCTAGTATACCAAATGTCGAAACACGTGTTTGTTCGTCCATTAAGATTAAGAGCAGAGATGAGACTTGATTAATTGGAATTTCACTGCCAGAAACACATATATTATTCATTTGGGCTAATCAACATGAATTTGTGCTTTGAGAAAAGGGAAATCAGGTCGATTGAAAAAAGCAGAAATGTTTCGGTAACGGTAAAAATGTTTACTTTAGCAGTAAATTCGAGTATTAAATCTTTCCCTTTTCATTATAACAGTTTAGTAATCATAACATCTAAACTAACCTTTTTAAGCATTTGAAAAAATTGTGAATTACGAAATACTGCTGAAAGTCGTATAATTTATAATTTTGAAATATTTGGTAGAAATTCGTTCAATTAAAAATTATTTAGATTACATCCCACCACGTTAGCCTAAATAAAATAGAATATTTGATCGGCATTGAATCTACAAACATTTGCTTGGACAGAGGATTCTGATGACAAATCAGACTTTCTCAAGATTATGATTTGAGGATGCCATTGTTTACGACATGCCCTGAATGAATGTATGTTATTTGTACACTACACATCATCTTATGTAATCGGATGGTAGACCGTAATGTGAGATCTGAGCCACTGACTACATATTATTATCCATTCGTATCACTTTCTTCTATTTGCTCCTTGGAGCGAACAGCGTAATCAATGAGCCTGTTTAATGAGCCGAGCTGGTTTTAATGGACAGAAAGTGATAAACATGCATACTAGCTTCTGCAGGGGATCCATATGTTATGTGCTATTGAGAATTAATCGTTTTAGAAAATAGAAACATCAACGACCAGGAATCTATGGTGTGTTTATTAATAATTCTGTAAATATGTAAACTTCAGAGATGTACGTACACGTCATTAATTCAGTTCAGGCTTGGCGTACAAAATTAAGATCTGATATGAAGGAGGATACAAAAGGCACAAGGTGTGAACATACAAATGACAAATTACAATGGTATCGTCAATCATCAATCTTGAAATTCAACCTTCGCGTGCAAATGTTCACAGGTTCATGCTAGGTTTTGATTTGTGACCTTTCATCGGGTTTGCATGAACAATGGCGGTGTCAAAGGTGACCTCATAATTGTTGTAAAACTTTAACCATCAATTGTCAATTTATATATTGAGTTGTTTGTAAGTACATCAGTTCAGCGCGTTGGAATCCTCCGCATACAGGGTGACTCCTTTCGACATTTCGAAAAAATCTGCTAGACGAACAAGGCAATTGACCGAACAGTAAAAGAAATATGATTTATTCAAATTATAAGAGCTTAAAAACGTTTGAAATTCACTTGGTAATGCAATCATCTTGTATCAATGCATCATAAAACTTCGCTTCCCCCCCAAAAAATGACAAAGCTTGTAATAATAATTTTGTAATCTGTCAATGTATCCTACTATGTCGAGTTTTATGGCCAAGACCAGTCCTTCATGTCAAATATTGCAAATACTGTACAATTTCCCCCCATTTTTTAAAGAATTTTTTAACAGCTGCTGCAATTTACAAAAATATTGCCAATTGACAAGCATTTTTTAAAAAATTATAAAACCTGCCACACGAATTACAAATTGAATCGTTGCATTGTTTTTAAAATGTACTTAAAACTATTTTGTATTTAATTTTAACAGGTAACTTTTTCGACCATGACCAAGATGCCGACCCAGAATTGTATTCTGAATTTGGTGCCTACAAGTCCGAATCCCTGTCCACAATTGTTCAAAGAGAAACGAGCCTTCGACGAAGGTCCAGCAGTGCTTGTCCATATTGTGACAATGGAAATATTCCCAATAGCCGACAGGCCAGCCCATACTTCTATCTTGGACAACCGTAAGCCAATTCCTAATTCCTTTGCTAATTATGGAAATATTTCGAAATCAGTTAAATTCAAATGTGAATTGAGTAACGAAAATGATTTACTTATACTATGTATTTGAACAGGAAGTCCAAGTTTGAGGAGACGAGCATGGTCCCAACGGTAGGTGACGAAGGTCCACCAGAAATGCCCAGGAGTCCATCTCCATACTACGTCCGTCTACGGCGGGATCTGTACAACCTTCCAGCCTCGTATTCTCCGCTCATCAAGCCTCCGTCCAATTTTGGCATGGATCAACAGGGTCAACTCCTAATTGACTACACGCCCAATTGGAACCAACTCGAAACTTACATCAAAAATTTACAATTGTAGCTCGGTTATTTTCTTATAATCCGTAATCGAATCGTTAATTATAATTGTAGTGTACTGCATGCATCATGCATGTAATGTACTTCATAGTAGTAGTGGTTATTTTCACAAATTATTTTCGTACATCCAAATAAATGTTAATACTTTTACCATTGCTGATGCCTATTTTCGCGACAATTCTGTATCATTCATAATTCATAATACATTTTGAACTTTACGACATTAATTCTACATTAATATCGATATATTTATTTATAACATGAAAAGCGGACTAGTCGAGAATTCGAAATCCTTCAACTTCAAATGAAATTAGACTTTTTAATTGACGATGCATTCGACGAACGGTGCTACGGACTGCATTTGCAGCCAAAAATCACTGGAACTGCGCAAAATATGGAAAAAATCCTAAAATGATCTTGATTAATTAGGTAATTTAGTGTGATTTTAATTTGATGTAGCGGATTTTTTGATTTTGCGATTTTTCTGCACTTTCTGCATTTTTTCTGCGTCGGCGTCGGCAGTAGTGCATTATGCCGCTATTGCTTTGAAAATGCAAAAAAAAATCATACTGAAGCTTTGTTTTAAATAAAATTTGTTACATGCCATATATATTGCTTGTAGAGAAGAAGCTCACATGGTAAAATTAATGCGGTATGTGGATGGTGAACGCTGAAGCACGGAACCGGGAAACCTGCAACAAAAAAGGGCCGCCATTTTTGTAAGATGCTTTACCACGGGAAATACGAAGAGGACGTTGGCGTTCTTTCTATTCCTACTGCTTGTTGAATTTGTAATCACTTCGTTATTTTGTCGTTATTCATTATCTAAAATCTAAGTAGTCAAGTTAAATATTTAATTATAAGAACGTACCTCAAGAAGAAACAGAGAATTGACGAAGATCAGCTGCCTCCTTGAATATCGTCCTCTACGAATCAGTGCGATCCAACAACGGAGATCTAGTATCTGATACGGGCTTGGTAAATGCGGAATGAATGAACAAACGAAACAGGTAATATGCAAACATGATACAATCATCATAGATCAATGATATTTGTTCGCTTCCGGTCAGGTCACCCATCATTTTGGAGAATTCTAAAGTTGGAACAAAAATCGACTAGCATTGATCATTGGATTGGAACTTGCAATTATGAGTTGGATTATATAATATAAGGTTATTCCAGCAACCAAAAAGCGCGACACCAAAAAGCCCGACAGAAAAAGTGTCTCTAGCGTCCCGCGGCAAACTTAACCCAACCTAATCTAACCTAACATATATTAATTAACTTATAATTATTAACATTCTCATTAATATTAAAAAATATTTAGCATATTGAACATTAGCCGACTTTCTTCGGTGTCATCGCTTTTAGGTGTCGCGCTTCGTGGTGTCGCGCTTCGTGATGTCGCGCTTTTTGCCTGATAACAGATAGTGATTATACCTAGCGGTGGCTACGAAGACAAAAGTTGTACTCATGATAAGCAACTTTTGATTTAACATCTGAACATTGCTTGGTTCAGCTAATAGGCAAAGATATCATCGTCACCGTATTGTTAAATCGAAAATATAATAAGAAATGAAGGTCATGTGTGGCTAACGGAGATGGCAAAGATGAGTGTAGTCAAGCCGTCCATTTAAAGCTGAGGTGTGTGTTACCGAATGCCTGGTTCGTTCATCAGGTAAGAGGTCAAGCAGAAGGACCCCACGTGAAGCCTGAACCAAGGACCACAGCGAAATGTTCTGCAAACAAAAGTTGCCTCTAACTCTAACTCGATAATCGATGAGATCTACAAGTTTGTACAGGACATGACATAGGGTCATTTTGTCGTACAATACTTCTGGAATTTCCTGTACCAAGCAGATAACCGAGGGACAAATCACTCCGTCCCCTTCGAATAATCTGACCCATGGACGCTAAAAAATTGAATTTATTGTAATTTTCTATCCTGTAGATGACCTTGGACGACCCGGTCCCGGAAGGATCTCCCCCTGACGACAGTCGGTTACAGCTGTCTGACCCAGACGTGTTTATAGCACATGTAGCCGAACTTGATAAATTCCTCAAACTCAGTACGAACTTGACCCCGTTCACTTTCATGAAAACGGTGGAGCCCGAAGATGAGGAAGAGAATTCAGAGTCGAAGGCTTTGGAGTGCAGTGATGACAGTGGTTTTGGTAATGAACTCGTTCCTGATGACTTGGAAAACTCCTTTGACGAACTTGACATTGGACTTCATGCTCTTCCAAAGACACCTGTTCGAAGCCCGTTCGGTAAAAGTCCTCAGCCGGAGTTCAAGACCCCAAATAAAAGTCCAGGGTTTTCCCAAGTCAAAACACCGAACAATCCCATTATGTCCACATCCGAAGTTCTATACTCTCGAATGAACACACCAATCAGACGTGCACTCATGAACTCACCCGAATCTTCTCCCAATTCCGTTCCAGTTCCTAGAGTAAATCGACCAGTGTTTCGGACCTGTTATAGCTACGATTTTGGACGCTTTACATTAAATCGAAACAAGACTTCGGAGGTGACCACGACCACACAACCACAGCAGCCCAAACCGAGGACGTTTCGGATGAGTCTTAGTTCTGTCAACATGGGATTTGTAAAACGAGCTAATGTGAGCGAAGCCGTCAAAGTTCCAGTCAAAAACCGAGCTGATGATGAAACTAAGGATAACCCTAAACCAGAATCTAGTCAGCAACTGCTCCAGAAATACTACAAATGTAAGAAACGATGTAAGGAAAAGACGACAATGATTAACACATTGAGTGCAAAACTATACCTGAAAGAGGACAAAGATCTCCCGAAGAAGGAATATATAAGTGACATTGTGTTCAACATGCTCAAAACCATCCATACCACTCGACCACAAATCATTGTACAAGATCCTATGACAGAACTGGAAATGGAGCAATTCAAGGAAAAAGTACGAGCAACAAAACGTAATTGCGAGTGTCCCTGTTATTGCGATGGTCAAAATGATTGTGGACCACGGAAAAAGAGGTTCTTTTCTTCTAAGCTGCCTCCGTTGTCTCAAGACGATCTGGATCGACTTTCCTCCCTGTGAAGATTTTGACTGACGACGATGGACATGTACTAGTGCTAGCTGCAGGAGTACAACTGGTTTCGATTTCTAGATTTCGACGAAGCTAGTAGATGATGATGTTTTTTCTGTTATTATTTTCAAACATTTCACTTTACCGTTTCCTTGTTTAATTCCGTTATGATAAGGTTCTTAAGTTTAAAGTATAAAACACGTTAAAGTTGACCGTTTATCAGAATTATGATTGTCCAGTCCTAGTTTCTTTATTCAGGAGAACCTTGTGAAACGACACCGTGGATCCAAGAATCGTCATTCATAGTCCAATCTAAGTCCAATTTCAGTTCAGCCTCCTTTTTCACTGGAGTGGTGGGAACAGGAGCGGGTTCTGGATCTTCAGTTGTTATTGCAATCTTCGACTTTGCGATGAAGTCGTCGTCAGGATCATCTGAGTCTTCTGGTTCTGGTTCAAACGCAAATATGGATTTTCGACTGAACGATCGGGCAATTTGCTCTTCAACGTCGTCGAGTTTCTCACTGTAAGTAGTCAATATTTTAGGTTTAATTTGACCATGTGCAAAAGACTAGAATTTGGTAGAAATTGGTAACTACCTTGTAGTTCTGGGACTACTCAGAGCAGACAGAAGTTGGTCACAGAAGAAAGTGACTGAGGGCATTGCAACGGGTGAACCATCCATGATATCTCGTATAATCTGTGCTCCAGCAAATCCAATATGGGCTGTAGCAAGTTTTAAATTTTCTTTAGAACTATCTACATGTGAAACTGTCTTCTCTGCAATCATTTGAGCAAACGGAGTTAGTGTAGAAATTCCCTTGTTCATTTTCATCCTTATCACGGGCTCGGGAGCCTCTTCATCTATGGGCAAGAGTGCGCAGAGTTCCTGGAAAGAAAATTTTGCAAAGTTGCATATAAATTCATAATATAAACAAGAAAGTGTACCTGTGAAGTGTTGATGAACACGAGGGTGGATTTGAGTCCAGATAATTCATAACGAACTGGATTGGGTATAAATATGGAAGAGACTATTGTTGATCGGGAAACATTATTGTGAACCGCCAGAGGTTCTGGTTTGTCTGGTCGAAAGAAGTACACTGAAAAGATTCAAAATTCAAAATCATGAAGTTTGGCTGTCATTTTAAGTTTTCAAAAATTAATTTAACTTACAATGCTTCTTAGTTGAAAATACAGCTACTAAATTGGTTAGACTATCAACAGCTAGATTCTCCGCTTGAAACGGAACAGCCCACATTAGGGAGAGTGTGATCACGTCCCACACAACTAAATGCTGTTTGCTGCAACAGATGACCAGATGGGAAGTGGGATGTGATGCAAATTCAACTAGTCTGAAATTGCAAATATTTTCATTATGAGAAGGGTTACAATTGATGGCAACGTTCACAGATGACAGAACTTACTTTATATCATCTTGTAATTTTGTATGAGAGAGCGTCCCGGATAGTTTGTGATTCTCTGTTTTCCAAAGCGTCAGTGTGTTACCGAACGGTGCAGCCAGGACGGAACCGTCTGAAAACATTCAACATGATAGATGATGAATAACGACAAATGGCACATTGCTTAGGTTTTTCAAATAGCGAGTTTTCATACATACCCTGTGAAAAGGCTACAGGTCCGGCTGGCAGGAATTTATAGGAGCCGACGTTTTCACAATTCCACCATTCACTCTTTCCATGAATACTATGGTCAAAAACAACTCCCCAGGTTCTAAATGTTTGGTCACCGCTAGTTGCTGCAACCAAAGACATGTCGTCATCGTCTACTGGCTGAAACTTTAGACTTTTGATTCCATTCTCGTGTGGCCAGTTTATTGAAGTGTTGAGGGAGAATCTAATGTACAAGGTGTTCAGATAATTAAGTCGGGCATAAAACAAGGAAATTCTTACATGCTTGAAATTCTGAAGCGTCTAGTCCACTTACATTTGCTTCGTTTGATCAAACTTCCAAAACTTGAGCCGCAATTCAATGTACGTAGTTTCTTCAACAAGTGCCTCAATGGTTGCCAGCCAACGTCCCTGCTTTGAAAATGCAATGTGACACACATCCGAATTGGGGATTGCTTTCTTCCTTTCTGCTGTGATGTAGTTTTGTTGTGTGATGTCCATCTGCAAGGAAATGAACCATAAATCTTTAAGTTAAATGCTCAGATTGCATACAAAATAAGAACATGAAGAGCAAACCAATACCATATATAAGTGCCTGTCCGCTCGGAACGAGTAACACTGCAAGTGGCCGGGTTTTCCATTCATAACTAAACTCTTGTTATTCGGATCCAGATGAAGACCAGCCTGGAAAACAGCTGAACCACCGAAAGACGTTGAGGAGACATTCAAATCTTCAGAACTTTCAGGAATATAGCATTGAGTTATGTTCTGAATAGAGGCTACGACGGCATTTGAAGAATCCAGAATCTGGATGCCTAAAAATTAAACAGAACAAAAAATTTAGTTATCAAATTGTCAAAGACAGAGCGAAATATCAGTTAGCTATGAATTTGTATTTTCTGAACTGGAACACTTACTGTTATCTGCATGCGACACGGCACAAAGCACATTGGCAAATGATCCGCCAACATGACGAATAGGCAGTCCCAATCTTGGCACAGTTCTTTTGTTAATTGCATCGTCAATATCCCATTTTACCAAACTGCATTCTCCGCCAACACTCAGCATTCGCGTCCCTGCACAAATTCAAACCACAAAATTGCAATGTTGGGAAAAGGTAATCCATTTGTATTTGTGTTTTGCCTTACCATCTGTGCTAAAAATTAAATCTGCAACAGGCAACGTATGCCAATGAAAAACGGATTTCGGAGGTGATTTGTCTTCTAAAAAATTCCTCCACAAGACAATTCTTCCAGAGTCATCCCCAGTTGCTACAATCCAATCCCTTGGATGAGCTGCTACACAGGTGAACTTTCGTGTACCAGACTTATGCCAGCGTGTAACTTTGGTGGTCGTATTACACATGAATACGGAATCTTCTTGAATAGCAGTCACGAGCTCTCCTTCAATTCCGGAAGCAATTGAATGAGAATTATTGAGAATTTTCCAACATAATTTCTCAAAATGGAAACCAGCCGTCTTCTTTGTCCTTCCTGTTCGTGTCACTTGGTAGAGCATAATTTCCTCAACGTTCTCTGGATGACCGACCATCAAGTATACATTTTCTCTGGGACATATGATATTGATCCAGTTGGTAATATGAACCCAGTCCTTGGGCCAGCCTTTCTTCACGTCCTCCACACGAAGGAACTCTAAGTTGTCCACGGAGACATGGAGCAGCTCTCCTGTGTTCGTAAGGATGATGAGGACTTCGGATGATGACTGGATTTGAACTGGCTGGAGTGTGATATTTGCAATCAAAGCTGCGCTTGGGGTTCGGATTTGGCCTGTGCAAAAACCCGTTTCAGTGCTGTAGATCTTGACAGTGTTCGATGAAACGACGTACAGGCTCCTAATAGGCAACAGATACACAATTATTAGGTTGATGTTGATCGCCGTGCGTCAGGAGGGAGGGTACATACATTGTCTTGTACATTCTAATTATAAATATGTCTGGTCCTGGAATATGGAATTATCCTGGATCAGACACCAGCACCAGGCCTTATGTTCTGTGAACTGTACATTGGATCGTTTGTGTTAAACAAAACACCACACACATACATTTAACATTTCAGAATTTACAATGGTCACTGGTCGGTCCCAGTCATAGTCTCAGCCCCAGGGCCATGTAATTGTAATGCTCAGATATAGACGCGGACGCGAGACGCGAAACGCAAAAGTATCTGCGACCTGCGACCTGGTGGGGTGTTTGCATTTTACCACAGCTTTCTGCAATGGCATACCTAAAGGTATACAATTTAATAGAGCTGAGTATTTAGGACCAAAAAAGTTATCAACCACGCACGCACCGCGCGCGCTCCGCTTCCAAAAAAACGTGAACCACGTTGCACAAATTAGCATTTGGCATAAATTAAATAGTCAATAGGCTATTGACTCAATAGTATACATTTAGCATCGGATGCGAGATGCGACGTACATCGATCGTCGATAGACAAGCCGAGATTACAGAAGACATGCGAAAATCTAACCAAATTGCTTAATTGTAATTAAAAGTGCCAATGTCGTGTCGTCAATCGAATGAGGTGACTTACTTTGAGTTCCTTGAAAAGAGTGGTCGATGAGAAACGAGATTTCCGCCTCCTCTTACGCC
The DNA here is from genome assembly GCA_034694905.1 of Ceratophysella granulata. Lineage (NCBI taxonomy): Eukaryota > Metazoa > Arthropoda > Collembola > Poduromorpha > Hypogastruridae > Ceratophysella > Ceratophysella granulata. The sequence goes on along the minus strand of JAQFYU010000180.1, from coordinate 19,539 downwards.
GACCTTCAGATTCTTCAACGTCTCGTCCAAAATCATCTTCATGCAGTGCTAGAGCTACAAGTCACAAGTCCATAAATTCCCGTGACCTCTGACCTCTGACCCGAAGCTGAAGAATTTGTATTTTCAGAATATATTTTGTTTGCCGGAATAAAATCTGTCCACTCAACACACGTGCGAAATTTCGTATATCCCGCCTCCCGCCGCTGAGCTGAAATAACATAGAGTAGCATTTAACACAGTGCAATCCATGCAAAAATACAAGCAAATTTCACAATAAAATATTTTGGCTACATTTACAGTACACACACGAAAGCATCCATAATTATTGTGAATTGAAGAACCCAATACTCACTGAATTAATTCATAATTATAATAATTATGAAATATATGTTTCAAGTTCCTAAAAAAATGTATTTTAAAAGACATATTAAGGCATAGCATAGAAAGAGCGTCAGGACATGACGTCTGGGTGTGGGTGGAGCTGAAAGAAGACGCCGTGTTCCGTGTTGTGTGCAGAATCTCGGTTTGGATGAACGTGTGCTGTTGTGTGCGGTGAAAGGACAAGGACCCGTCATCCCGAACGCCATTTCACTCTTCTGAACCGAGCACGGCAATCGCACTCAACACTCAGAGGAACCGAGAATACAAGCACAAGACTCATCAATATTTTGGACAGTTTTTAATTTTAATAATTAACTTCAAGAAATCGCTCAACCTCTCTAACTTCATCATCAAGAATGGCTGATCGTAAGTTTCTTCATTTCAAATACAAAATACATCCATAGAAGTTTTTAGCTTGAATTTGTAGGTTGTTGAAGAACAAAGAAAGGGCTTTCATTGTCTATGCGCTGATGTATATCCCTATTACCTATTACAATGGGTTACCGCAATGACAAAAAATGACAATATTGAATATTGTACTTTATATGGATTAGGTTTAGTTGTAATCTAATTGGTTTTTGAGTTCCAAGGAATACAACATAAAAAGGATGGATAGGCGATGGCGATGCGATAAAGCATAAGAAGGCACAGTTATCACAAATCACAATTCACAATCAAGAATAAAGAAAGCAATTTTAATATTTAGGTCCATTTTGTGTACATTGTATGAAATTGGAATCACAAATGAATAACTATACATACACAGAACGTAATGGTTCGTTACGTACGCACGTACTTGTGGTATTGTCAAGGTATTGTATTGCATATTGCATGGTATAAGGTATGGTTATGGTTATGGTTGTTGATGGTACACATTTTCACATAATTTGTAATTGTCCATAATAGAGACATTGTTCAAAATAAAGCGGAAGGCAGAAGAGGCAGTCGACACGACACGACGTATCATAGGAAAAAGGAAAAATAGAAAGATTCCAGACAATCACGATTAATTCGAGTATTTTGCGTACTAGGTTAGGTGCTAGCGATTCTCACCATTAATTAATCATCGAAATACAAAATAATAAGAAATATATAAGTACTAAATACATACAAATTAACGATGCCACTATCCGGTGAAACATTTGCCGTTGTGAACATAGTTAATGATAAATTTGTTCCTGTCAAACTCATGACCCCAAGAGGTCAAGTTCTCCCTTCGGTTGTTGATACTGCAGTGCAAAGTCCTGTTGAAGTTAAAGCTGAAGCTTCACCTCCACGTTCTACGCCAGTCATGTCTGGTGAAGGTGATGACGGAGACCAAGAAGGCAGGCACTGATACATGATACTGAATTCAATATTTTGATTTTGAACCGCTCTGCTTTTATGGTTTCTTCTAATGACGTATGATAATTGGTGACACTCTGGTTGGTTATGTCTCATGTTCGAGTTGTGACAAGACATGCTAACGTAATGGCTTGTCATTGTTGACCGAAACCGAACCGAAGGTGTATTTTATTTATTTATTTATTTCAAACCATGTATAAATCACCAAATAGCACGCACAACATACTTTAAACATGACACCCACCCACAAGTGGGATGGTATTAATTGTTTTATTTAGTAGTTCCTTTACTTAAGTTAGCCTTCTTTGAACAGAATACGCTTCATACGGAAGTTCGGGCGGAGGCTATGGTGGTGGTGGATATGGTGGAGCTGGAGCTGCTGATCCCAGTCCATACGCTGGGAATGGTAATGGTAATTGCCTGAATCTATGTTTTCAATCTTTTCGTACATACACACTAACAAACTTACTCGCAAGAATAATGAAACATCATCCATCATGACTTCAGGTGGAGGAAACTCCTGGTCATCCTATGGCGGTGGTGCACCTGCTGCACCCAGTTACGCTGAGCCAAGCGGCGGAGCCCCAGCGTACGGGGCTTATGGGGGTGGAGCTCCTCCTGCTGGTGGTGGTAAGGCCTTGAAAATAATAAACTGTTGTTTAACAATGAATAGCGCACTGGCTATAAACTACTGTATTAATTTCTATTTTCAGGTTATGGCTCTTATCCACCTCCCAGTGCGGGTGGACAGCCCGGTGGATATGGTGCAGGACCAACAGCCGACTACGGTGGCGCAGGTGGTGGTTCGTCCTACGGAGGCCAAGGTGGTGGAGCTGGTGGAGGTTATGGAGCAGGTGGCGGAGGTGGGGGCTACGGTGGTGGTTCGGCACCATCCGGTGGATACGGAGGTTCAGCGCCATCTGGCGGATATGGTGGTGGTGGTGGCGGGGGCTATGGTAAGTTATCGAAATTATAACGGATCCTAGAAAGATTTGCGATGAATATCAGAAAGCAGTCGTCGAGCAGTCGTCGTCTAAACTATTCTACTTTGAATTCTAGGTGGCGGAGGAAATTCATACGGAGGCGGCGGCCGAGGCGGAGGTGGAGGCTACAAGTAAGTTAAGCGAGTTTTTCTATACTTCAGAGTTCACTTTTTCGATAATTTTCTGGCCTGTGGAATTCTTGCTGCGCTGCGGTTTAGTTCTAACAAGTAGTCGCTATTCTTCGTCGCTGTTGGTGTTGAAACGTACGCAGTAACGACATACTACAAACAAAGGTTTGACCGCTATATTGTATACGTTAAGTGCTTTGTCAACCTTTGGGCACAATGTTAAACGTCCATAATAAGTAATTAAGTTTTGAGAAAGTGGATCTCCTCAGTCAAAACGAAGCGTAGGTTTTTTGCAATGGACTAAGAAAGAACCAATCTACCTACAAGTCAGGGGGAACAGGAACAGTTTTTAAAGGTTTTTTTGAGAATTGATCACGGAGAAAAGTTATTATAGTGTACTCAAGTTGACTGAATTTCAGGCAATATGAACAAGAGGGAAAATTTTGCGCCAAAAAACTACAAAATGGAAACCGCACACAGTAAGCGTATCTGCAGTTTGTTACTCACACTGACTAGCCGAAAACTCACAGCTCTTGTACTGTACTTCGGATTGTGCTGAAATCACACGGGTTTCGGGTTTAGGCTTAAGGTCATGTCATGACATTCTACTTCTAGGTTTATACATAAGTTAAGAATAACGTTGTGAAATGGAACAGCTCGCGATTTGTAAAGAAATGATCGAGGATGCCAGGTCGCGGTTGGTATGGATTATGGATTGAACTAGAGGGTGGCGCGCGTTCAATTTATCAGTAGATTCGTCGGAAGCCGCAACAAATACGCCAAATACTTTTGTCAAGTTTTATGGATGAGTCTATGTTTGCAATAGTGCCGTTTTTAGAATTTGGACATGACGTTTACTCACGTAGCCTGTTCAAAAGGCAGTTGAAATTCGAGTATGAGCTGTTGTTAAAATTCAGCGCAGCAGGCAGGATGCCATCGTATATTATGTTCTACCGCCAATACGTACACTCTGTGCTCAAATGTTTGGGAAAAGGTGCGCAAATAACTATGAAATGGTGTTTGAAGTTTTGCCTACCTAGCACAGGGAAATGGTTGTTTGGTAATTGAAGAAACAATGGTCATCCACACACATGTCGTCGGAGGTGTTCACGAAAGTTTAAACCAGGACTCTGGATTCCAATATGTAACAATATCACTACTTACTACTTTTTATGGTTTGAAATTTTCGGAGTCACGAAATTCACAACATTGTAAACTTTTGGTCAGTTCAGTTCAGTTTCAGTGTACTTATATGTAGTATTCAATTCAAAGGCAGTATATTTGACTCTTATGGTTTGGTATTGGTAGTTATTTTATTTGGTACTTCGTATAGCACAATTGTTGGTCGTTTTAATTTGACTATTGTAACTGCAAGGTACAATCGGTGAATCTCTGAAAATTTCTAACCTATAATTTTGGCAGTGAACGGTAACCACAACCTTACTCTACCTTCTTAGTACGTACAATATTCTATGTATTATGGTCCTTACAAGGTTTAATTACGTGACTTGGTGCGTTAAAAGTTCCACAGGCTCAGGTGAAAAAATTACGACAGAGTGTGTAAGCGTTGTAAACGTCGTAATGGTCAGCAAGACAAACAGGGCTCAACTCCACGTGGCTGATCATTACGAAACAAGAAGCGTATCTCAAGTGTATGGTTGTCTCTTTGTAGTTCTGGAGGGTCAAAACCAGGGTCGTACCCTGCGAAAGGTAAAATATGGTCAAATGGTCATGTCAAATACTTTTTCTCAAACTTCTTCCTACTTGGTGCGCCTTTTCGCGTAGTTTGAACTTAATTTTGGTCGTATTTGAAATTCAGCTAATATATTCATCGTAGGTGAGCGCAAGCTTACGCGTGCGCTCATGCATTAGGTTTCACGTCTCCTCGTTTGTATCGCTCTTTAAGCGTTGCTATGTGTAATATAATTAAGATTGTGTATGCGCTATGCTGGTATCGAGGTGTCACAACCCAGGCCATATGTTCAACCTGGCGGTTGTTTGAATCAACCAAGTTGTGCTGGTGTTGGTTCATTGCCCGATGCATCAAAATTCAAAATATGGATCTAAATAGGATACATAATGGTGCGAATATCGTGGGTTCTTTGCGGATTTGGTAAAAGCGCGTGCGTGCGTGGTTTAAGCTACGATGCAATGATTATGTCAGGGTTTGTGGATTTTGAGTGTTGTTTAATGTTAAGATGTGATGTGCATTCAGTAGAACCGTGAATCCAAAAGATTGAGTGAGCTTCGACTCGACACCAAGTCAATTGAGAACGAATTCGAATAAGTTGGTCCCAATCCCAAGGTTGTGATGTGTTATGCTATCCCTTTAGAACAACATGGGTTTTGGCGCTATCTACCTCCGTATCCGTACAGCTGCGAATCCGTAAAATGTCCAGGTCATGTATCATACAACAGTTGAGAGTGTCAATGGTTAGGATTGCGTGAGAGTTGGCATGGCGAAGTCGCCAGCATAAAAAAGTGAAGCATACATTGAGGCTAATGTTACCGAGCTAATCCTAAGTATCTACATATGAGCGTAGGCCGTTTCTATTTAAGCAATTTTTGTTGCGTTAAGTATTAGAAAAGTTAATCGGGTAGTTACGATATGCTCTGTTTGTTTCGGCGACTGTTAAACGTTTGAATCACTTGTGAAACAGGAGGCTACGGAGGCGGCGGTGGTGGTGCCGTGACGGGATATGAAGAACGTGGAGACTGTGTCTTTGTATCTGGACTACCTCCACTTGCTTCTGAAGAGGAAATTGCCGAGTACTTTGGATCAATCGGAATTGTGAAAATTGATCGGAAGACTGGCAAACCCAAGATTTGGATGTACCGCGATAAAGTAGAGTTTACTTTGAGTATTTCCTATCACCTAATTAATTTACACTTTTTGATTTATATAATCATGTTTTAATTCATGAATAGGCATCTGGCAAGCCCAAGGGAGAATGCACCGTGACGTACGATGATCCTGATGCTGCCAAGAGTGCCATCAGCTGGTTTGATCGTAAGTTGATTCAACATTCCCTTCCAAAAGTACAAATTATAATTTATAATGCATCTGGAATTGTGAATTGCAGAAAAGGAATTCAAAGGGAACATCATCAAGGTGAGCATGGCCACTCGAGCCGGAGCCGGTGGCCTTGGTGGTGGTGCTGGTGGCGGTGGTTATGGAGGCGGCGGTGGCGGCTACGGTGGTGGTGGTGGCGGTGGTTATGGTGGTGACCGCGGATCCCGAGGAGGAGGTGGTGGATTCCGTGGATCCCGTGGGGGCGGAGGAGATAGAGACAGTGGACCACCCAAAGATTTTGGACGAGACGGAGACTGGACTTGCCCAGACAGTGGATGCTCCAATGTCAACTTCTCTTGGAGAACTGAATGTGAGTATATGAGTAGAAAGTAGAACGGATATTTCATTTGGAATCTGAGTTCAAGATCGGATTGTGAATTGTTGTCTCAATTTATGATTTTTAGGTAATAAATGTGGTACTGGCAAGCCCGGTGGTGGCGGAGGTAAGTTGTTTAAAATTATTGCCTTACATTTATTATCGCGGCCGAGCAAAAATAAAACGGCCAATGCTAACTAGCATTCTTGTTCTAGATGGCGGTGGAAGCTATGGCGGTGGACGTGGTGGTGGAGGATTCCGAGGTATTTCCGGATTTTTATTTGCGTCTAGCTAGAGAATATCATTTGCTAAGTTCTGCGAATTTTGGAGTTTACTCCGACGGATTCATAGGATTTCGAAAAAAATTGAGTCGAATACGAATAGTTTTCAACAATTTTAGAGAATCTTGACTTTCCCTTGTTTAGCCACTTCATTCAGTATATCGTTTTAAAACAAATGCCGTTCCTGATGTTTGATTATGCAAGGTTGACCTTTGAGTTTGACCTTTGACGTATGTACTCAACGGTTTTTTGATGGAGAATTCAGCAAATTGTTAACCAAACATGGTCTGAAGCCAAAATTACAATAAAGCAATGGTGGGTTCACTTGGGTTTTGTGAGTACAAGGAACAAATGGTCTCGCTCGCCATAGCTCAAAGGAGAGAGCAGTCTTTCGGCAAACGACAGCTCCCGGGTCCAAACCCTCTTGGCTTGAAGCTTACTTTTTCCCTTACAACTTTATGAATGCTTGCATTACCAGGTGGAGATCGAGGACGAGGCGGAGACCGCGGACGTGGTGGCGGACGAGGTATGCTTTCATTTCTAAATTCTGTTGCAAAATTCTTGAGAAAACAAACAAAAAGCTTCCTTGTATTTTCGGCATTTCAAATCAAACCGAATTTCAACTAATGACCAACAATTACTAGGTGGTGACCGAGGTGGATTCCGTGGTGGACGTGGAGGAGACCGTGGAGGTGGTGATCGTGGTGGATTCCGTGGTGGACGAGGAGGAGACCGAGGAGGTCGTGGAGGTGGTGGACCAATGAGAGACAACCGAGGACGACCAGACCGCCCACGTCCATATTAAACACGACCAAGTCTACTCAATTCCTCTTGGTTTCCAAAGATGACCATTAATTCCGACACGTTTGGCTGTGTCCCGTCTTGTGAAATCGAATTGTTTTCTTAAGTATTTGTAATTAACTCAACATACTTAGTCCTCTTTGTCAATTGTCGAGTGAAGAAGTTGGCCCTTTTTTTCCTTCATGTGTCCGGATTCCCTAGTTGTAAGTCGAAGTGTACAGAGTATAGAGAACTGGAACTCTTTTTTTTATTTATAATAGATTATAGAATGTGAAAGTAAATGGAAATTAATTATATGATACAAGATGCAAACGATTTGTGTTTGATTTTTTGGAGTCTTATTTGCATATTTTGAAGGTTTTCCACATTCTTGGAGTTCTATTTGCATATTTTGAAGGATTTTTACATTTTTGGAGTTCTATTTGCATAATTTGAAGGATTTTCACATTTTTGGAGTTCTATTTGCATATTTTGACGGGTTTTCAGATTCTTGGAGTTCTATTTGCATAATTTGAAGGATTTTTACATTTTTTGAGTTTTATTTGCATATTTTGAAGGTTTTTCACATTTTTGGAGTTTTATTTGCATATTTTGAAGGTTTTTCACATTTTTGGAGTTTTATTTGCATATTTTGAAGGTTTTTCACATTTTTGAAGTTTTATTTGCATATTTTGAAGGATTTTCACATTTTTGGAGGATTTTGCCAGTTTTGAGATTTTACTGCATATTTTGGAGGTTTTTGATTATTTTATGGAATTTTACTGCCTATTTTGGAAATTTTTGACATTTTCAAATTTTACTGCATATTTTAGATTTGGAGGTTTGTGACATTTTTCAAATTTTACTGCATATTTTGAAGGTTTTTGACAGTTTTTATTTTGAAGGGCTTTGACATTTTTTTTATATTATGAAGGCTTTTGGCATTTTGGGGAGTTTTATGTAAGTACTGCATATTTTAACACAAATTTTAATGGGTTCGTTTTTGTTTTTCGCAGGAATTTTGATAAAATGTATCCAGTTAATTTACTGAAGTTCAGCAAATCACGATTAACACATTGGTATAAAATTCAGAAAATTGAAATTTTGACTCATAGAATCTAAGAAGTTCCAATTTTTAAATCTCCAACTTCTATTGCACAATCGACGTTTGTAAAAATACTCACAATTTCTGTAAGTGAGAGAAATTGAAAGTGCAGATCCAGATGCAAATCTTAATTTTACACAGCAACAGATCCGAGCAACATACCATCTGGAATATTTGATATAAATGAACCTATTAAAGTATGAATAAGTTTTGAATTGCGTCAGTCGTCCAAGTATTTAATACATACATTATTTTAGCTAAACAGAATATCCTTAACACAGCCGACGAAACATTTAATTTGAATTCTACGATTCCTATGCTATTATGTCGTTGATTTGTGGGTAAATCGCAAATTATCATTTGCATAATCCATAACCAGCTGCATACCGATTCTTCAGCTCCAGCTTTTTGACAAACAACATACAGCCATGAACCAAGACCAAGCAGCTCAGCATTGTCTGCATTCTGCATCTGCGATTCCTGGCCAATACAATGTAGAATTTGGAGATCTACTCACATCTCGATTTTACTAGAGTTCATCTGTGTCCAGATCCATTACAGAATTACGTCATTAGTTACAATTACAAAATCATTTAAAAGAATTATATTTTGATAAATTTCCTCAAAATCTGGCTGATCCCTCAACACAAAGTCGGAATCTGGAAATTACAATGGGCACAAGAGAAGCGTGTGCGTCTTGTTATTGGAAAAATAGGAACTGAATGAAATAAACATGTTGAATAAATTGTAGATATAAAATGGAGAGAGAATTGAACCAAGGTTAACAGATGTTGGTGGTGGTTGCAGCTTTGAAACGCTGAGCATTTTTTGACTCACGGTTTCCAAGACGCACAACCAAGCAACTAAACTAGTCGATAACATCAGATTATTCCAATTTAGCAAAAATGTTCAGACGGAATGCTGCCGTGCTAATTTTAGTCATCTTCCTCACTTTCCACGTAAGATTGCAGATTTTTGGTTAAAAGTATGCATTTTTTTAAAATTGGCCAAGTTGTAATTTGCGAATGTGAATTTGTCATTTTTAGGCTCAATTAGCATTTGGACTCTTTCTACCTGGAATTTTTGGCTCACCAATCCCGGGAGGTATGCAAATTTCAATGAATTTCTAAGTATTTCAGTGTTTTTTTCATTTTTAATCGAATATATCCGAGTTAAGTCAGATAAATTTTTAATTTAAAGGGTAATTCGTTAATTACCATGAAAATCTAGTTATACTTACGGAAACGTGGGTTAATTGTATGAGTTTTAAAATCTATAATAATTGAATTTAATCACAATAAATCACAGAAATTAAAATATACAATAGAAATTTGCATTAAATCATACGAAATTGCAATGTGACTTGATTTCATCCAAAAATGACTTTGACCTTTAACCTTAACTAATTTCAATCATGCTTAACCTTGATTTCTATTTCAGATATAGTGAACCCACGAATTTGTGAACGAGCCTGTGCGGATAAATGCTATCGAACCGGATTTAGCGGAAGTGCTGGAATACCTGGATGCAATCAATTCTGTGATTGTAGCTACTACCTGGGCGGCGGTGGCGGCGGTGGATGGTGGTGAACACTTGATTAGTTGAACAAATGTTGCAAAAATTATTTTCAATAATTTTATTTACACATCTATTGATATTGTCCATTTATCGGTGTCCTGAAATAAAACTCGCCAAATAAATATTCACTTCAAATTAACGCAAACTTGTGTTGTTGTTTTTTTGGAAAATACATGCAATTTTTAGAGTTGCGAAAATTCGCATTGGGAAATCTGATCTGAGCCGAGAGCCGCCGGATGATGTATCAATATTTAATATTAAGTGTTTTATGATGGACAAAAAAATGAGTTGTCGAATATTGTTGTGCAGAAATATAATTGCATAAGATCAAAATTTTGAAATTATATTACTATTATGCTTTCTAACCTCAAAGCCTAATCTTGATCGTAAGATAATCCAAATGATCCGATTTCACTCTAATCTTGGGAGGTGGCGCAACACGATGTGAAATGTGATCAGTTGAATTGTAATTACTGTCACCAATTAGCAATAGAAGCATATTGTCAAATTGTGAGCAGGTGTTAATCGAGAAACAGATAATTTCATGCTTTTATCAAAATTGGACTAATTGCTCTAATGAATATAAATGCAGGTGAATTAAGTTAAGACTCATCGTCTGTGCAGTGCATTATGGAGCTAATACATTGTCTGAACTGAACACTTTCTGTTATTGTCACTAAATAAGAATATTTCAACGTGAAAAATTATTGCCATAAAATGGTCTGTCGTGTTTCCGTTTTGATTTGCATTGTCTTCCTGATGGCTATTATTGCGGTAGCAATTGGTGCCTCCATTGGTGAGTTGGCATTTTTTTTTGGATCAAGGTTAGATTTTAGGCTTTGTAAATTCCATTTAAGGATGCTATTGCCATGGGCTCTTTCATGTTCGAAAACATGTCTGGATTTACCTTGAAAGTATTCCAATTTTTTAAATAATCGAACAAATTTTTAAAATTTTAATTGGTGGTTATATATTTCTTCTTCATTTTGTTTTCGCTCCGCTTACTTTACTTGTGGTAATTACAATTAACAGTTCTCACGACCATATCTAAAATACAGGTTTTACAGAAACACTGCACTTCAATTTTCTGTTCACATATTTTCGGCCTTGAAACCAGCTGTAACCAGTTCAAACGCTTGGTTTCTATTTTTTTTATAGTAAAAACAGATTCAAGCTCATAATTTTAGACTAAAAAGGTTAAAATTCATTATTTTAATTGTAGAAACCCAAAAAATAAACGCTCGACCCTTGAATGCTTGAAAAGATATGCTAAAACCTTGCCTAGCTGCATTTAAAATGTTTCAAATTCAAAACCCTAACTTGACTATTTCAAAAATACAACAAAAATTGCCTTATGTGTCATTTTTAGATTGGAGAGAACCTGAAGACGATGGGCATGCGGTCAAAAGAGCCGTTGCTACGGACAATCAGCCCAATGCCGCCTCAGTTCGACTATCAGGTATGTAAAATCGTCTTATGCCATATTCCATTTCCCATTTCTGAATTTACCGTTCTGTTCTGTTTAATTTAATTTCAGAAAGTGCAAAGGCCTTTGAAGCTCTGAGCAGGCAGCAACAAGGCAGACAGTGAATGAAATTCCAGCTGAAACAACCAAAAATGCTTTTCAATATTCAAAACGTACCCTTAAACTGATGTATTTATTTTTACCTTTATTATAGCGGTACTTGCTTCATGTTTTTAAGAGATATGTGAATGTCAATGCCTTGCCTTGTGTGTCTGTGCCTCCTCAAAATAAAACTTTTTCCAATACAGAATATCTTTACAGTTATACATTATTATTATTGTAAAATACGTAGAAGTTAAAGGTTCATATTCCAGTTCGTCAGATAATTTGGTCAAGCTAACGTCTTACACTCTTGACTTCCGGTTGAAAATGGACTCTCGTGCGGTGTCCAGCCTAATTTGTTTCCTAATTATTTCAATTTTGACGACTTCATCTTGGGCTGGCACATTTTATAACAGGCAACCATTCTATCAAAATCGGAATTATAATAACCCGTTCAATGGTAAGCTATGAATTGTAAAAAGCCTTAAATTAATGGGAATGCATGTATTTGTACGACCTTGTGACCTTAAACTTTTAGTTATGTTCGTGTATTTTGTATTGTGGAACAAAACTTTATAACTTTATATTATAATGAAATATCAATTTTTGTGCATTACAGGTTATTCAAACGGTGGTGACTTCAATCAGAACCCATTTCCTTATCCATCCAGATTTCAACAGAATGGATTCCGACCTTTTCCAAACAATCAGTTCAGTGGATTTGGTCAACAGCCCTTCCTTGCGGATATTTACAAACAACTGTTTCAACAACATAGAAATCCGTTTCTAAATAATGGAAACACGTTTGGGCTTGGACAACACAACATTTCACAAGGATTTCCTCCTCAAGGTCAAAACATCCAAGGTCAAGGCTTCCCTGCTCAAGGTCAAAACTTCCAAGGTCAAGACTTTGGTCAATTCAGCCGTCCTGTGGAAGGTCAAGGTCAGGCTCAAGGTCAACCGCTAAATAACTATTACGGACCGAACAATCCAAATTCCAACAATAGACCTGGTCAAGAAAATGTATATACACATGGTGAGCTTCCTGCATCAGCAATTCAAGGTCAAGGTCAAGGTCCGTCTAGCCCTGTTAACGGTCAACAAGGTCAAAATCCAAATTTGACCAATGAAGAAAAGCGCACAACCGCACAGAGTCCGACTACAGGTCAGCGCCCTGGTGTTCTACCCGTGGCCACGGATTCTGACACAGCAACTCAAGACGCTTCAAACCTCGCCAATGGTCAAAAAGGTCAAAATCCTAGCTCAAGCGATCTAGGAAAGCGTACTACCGCGCAGAGTCCGACCACAGGTCAGCGACCAAGTGTTTTGCCCGTAGCAACAGATTCCGAGTCTCCAGTGCAATCCGCAGATATAGACATTTCAAATTCCGAAAAGAAGGGTCACCATGACCAAGCCAACAGAAAGCCGGCTAAGGGTCAGCAAGGTCAGAATCCGGGTTCAACCGATCAAGACAAGCGTACTACTGGACAAAGCCCAACAACAGGACAACGACCCAGTGTTTTGCCAGTAACTGATTCGGATTCTCCGGGTGGTCAGAAGTCTAAAGTTCAGTCTGAGCAAAAGGTCAACTGGGAATCAGGTAAATTACTAACATTTAAATATTGAATATATGTCCTGAAGTTCACCTTTATTTTTAAGTAGGCACAATTTATTTAATCTCGAAACCTTTAATTTTCTGTTTGACTTTTTTTAGACTCAACTCAAACTCCATCAAAATCCAAGAAGCCAAACGACAACGATAATGACACTTTCGACGAACCCTCCAAAAAACCACCCCAAAAGACTCAAAAGAAGGACGGGAAAAATTCTGAAACGGTTCCCAAATTGGATGTCCGCGGAACATTTCCAAAATCGGAAAAGCAGAATCCAAAATCCAAAACGGAAGCCACGGCTCCAGCATGGGATTTTATAGAAGAAGAAATCATTTCTTAAGTAACAGTCAATTTTCACGTTAGTGGTACAAAATAAATTTATATAAATTAATCATATGAACATATTTTCAGTTTTTATAAAAATATATTTTGATTTTTCACAGGTTGATTCGGTGAGTTGTTGATGTGCTAACCTCGTTGCAGCAGCAATCGTATCTAAGGTGCCAATTAATATGTATAATGACTTTTGCTTGAATCCAAGCTTTTGTACAATTTTTAATAAATTAGTTCCACTCAGGAACTATGCAATAATCACATGAAATGTGCGGTATAGTATAATGCATGGGCTAAACGTCAATTCTTGGAAAGCTCAGTTCACAGCAGCACAACTCAGTCACAACAAGCTTCATATCACCAAAAACTGCAAAAATTGTAGCTAGCTTAATTTGTTTAGTAGAAATGATTCCTTTTGGCGTAAATCCGGGCAAAATTTCAAAGCAGCAAAGCAATTTTATTTCGATCGAGTCATTCTTAAGAACTACGTAATGTTAATTTTCTTCAACTTATTTTCAAATATTTGAAAACAAACCCTTTTTCAATTCTCAACTCTAAAAATAAAATTATCCTCTGGATCAACTGTAAGCACTCAATTCTCAACTCTGTCAACAACTCAAAAAAATAAATTCTCATCTCTGCCAACAGCGAGCACTCAGTTTTCAACTCAAAAAGTTAAATTTGCATATTTGTCAACCGTGAGCACTAAATTCTCAACTCTCTCAGCGGTGAGCACTAAATTCTCAACTCTAAAATTAAACTCTCAACTCTCTCAACGTTGAGCACTAAATTCTCAACTAAAAAATTTAATTTTCAACTCTATCAGCGGTGAGCACTCAATTTGCAACCTAAAAAATTTAATTTTCAACTCTATTAGCGGTGAGCACTCAATTTGCAACCTAAAAAATTAAATTCTCAACTCTGTCAGCGATATGAACTCAATTCTTAACTAAAAATTGAAATTCTCATCTCTGTAAGCGCTGAGAACTCAATTCTTAACCATAAATTAAAATTCTCAACTCTATCAGCGGTAAGCACTTAGTTCTCAACTCAGTGATTAAATTCTCAACTCTGTAAACATTGAGCACTCAATTCTCTACTGTAAAATTAAACTTTCAGCTCTGACCACGGTGAGCACTCAATTCTCAAATCTGTCAACGGTGAGCGTGAACGTACAGCTCAGCTGCACACCTTATTCGTCGGACACCTTGTTGCAACCATGGGAGCGGAGCCACACCAGAACCGATACATTAAACCCGCATATCTCATAATTTAATTCCCAATCCAACCAAAACGAATCCGAGCTTAATTGAGTCATTTCGTTATGGTATGTTTATATTTATCGAGTTAAGAAATTGTAAGCTTGAAAAAAAATCAAAGTCATTGTTGTGTTGAGATGGTAGTGCACTGCTTCAACCCTGACTTGGCTGGGGTGTTTTGGTCTTGAATTGTTAATTTGTGAGTGAAGCCAAGCGTCAAATAGGACTCAAAAGAGAATTAGCCCCATAAGGAAGCAGCGGGACAAAGATTCCGTGAAATGTTGAGAATAAAACAATAGAAAGACAGTGTGGAGTGGATCTGGGATGGAATGCTTCCTATTCAGCACAAACTCAAGACGGACCGAGATTGGTGCTTTATTCGAGTTTTGTATTATATACCACTTCTGCCTCAGCCTTCCACACACCATAATATTAGGAATTAAATGATGACTCTATTTTTAGTGGAACATTTCTCGTTTTTTTTTTTATTCTTGTCTTCCTAATTCACTCCGTTTTGAAACCATTTTACTTTTCACGCCTTCTTATTATGTGGATGACGAGACAATCAAATTCAAACAGTAGGCACCTTACCCTTCTCAATCCCTTTCCAGGGAACCGACCAAAACTCGAATTGAAATGAAACAGTGAGTTTAAAATGCTCAACTAATAAAAACACATCGTGAGAATTGTTCTTTGAAAAGAATGCTGCAGCCAAGTCAAAGATTTGAATTTGAGCCCAAAATGAGTTGAATTTCAATATTTTGAGATTTTTGTAATCAATTTAACGCCGGTTAACACTTTCTTCAATAGAAAAATTGCTACGTTGTATGGTGATTTTGCATAGCAACAGAGATTTTCGATGAAATACAATGTACAAATTTAATTAGTACAAATTTTCACAAACTATTCCATCTGAAATAAAGTTATATTATTGAAATTGAATAGTAAATATTTACGACTTATTTCATGTGTAGTAAGTCAATAATAATCCAAATTTACAAAAAATAGAATTCATCAATAACATTATCGCCGTTGCTAGGGCTTTAATGTCATTTTGAATTTTTAAGTCGTAAAGAGATTTCAAAATATTTGTTTGTATAAGCTGGCTGTACAAGTTTCAAAGTTAATTCCGTTAAATCCAAAGACGTTGCTTAGTCGTCCATGGCAACAACGCATTGTTACTTTGCATTTCTGCTTAAATTGACTATCAAAATATTTTTGAAAAAGCTATAAGCAAACTTGAAAGCAAATTTTCCCCGTTGCTAGGGCTTGTTGTCCATGTCAACGCAATGATATATTTATAGCAGTCATTTTTTATCGAAAAGCGATCTCAAAATATAAAAAAATAACACTAAGCAAATTTTAAACTTTAATCCTAATTATCACCGTTGCTAGGGCCAATCGTCTGTGTCAACACCAATGTTACAATTTAATTTTGTTATAGAAATGCAATTTCAAACCTTAAAAAATTTAAAGCTCCGTTTATCACTTTAATTTGCAATCAAACTTAAATTCAAGGTTCAAACTGCAAGGTACAAATGGAGTTGGTAACCATGGTAACGGATGTAATGGCTACTGGTTCGTGTTTCGTCACTGACATCACCACTTCCTGGTGAATGCAAAATACATGACCTTAGAAATACATGACTTTTGACCACGCATTGCATATTGCATGCAATAATTCAAGTAAGGTCATTGGAACTCGAGGTCCAATGCTGTAATCGAGGAAATCAAGTCAGAAAAGGCATCATACCTGTTGCATAAACACAAAAAGCTATGATACATGTTCATAAACGAGGAAAGTTGGTAAAGCCCAAGCCACAACAACCAAATTACAGACGGATGATCCGAGTTTCGTCGGAGCAGCCCTCGTCTCCCGTGAACTACTGTTCCTTGTTGATAGAAGGTAATAAATCCTCATTTCGTCAAGTCATGCCAGATGTTGGGGAGTCGTGGGAATTCATTCACACTTGAGCAGTAAGACACAGTCCGCACAAACGGAATATTTCACCATTCAACTCAAAACTCAAGTTTGGCTCATCCTCAAAATCTCTTGTTTCGATCCGAGACAGGTAAATAGGTTTTTATGAATTGGAAGGCTCAAATGCGAGTTTTCAACTATTCATTTCCATGCATTCGGGAAGTTTTGCATAAATCTTGAATTTTTGCAAACAACAGTTTCAAGTCTGAAGATCCGTTTACCACTGTTTCCTGTGTGGTCTGCTGGGCTTTACAAAACTTTCAGTAAATTGCACGATTTAAATAGACAATTATCTCAGTGTCGGCTAAGAACTACATTTTGAGGCTAGAAAAATTAGTCCGAGTAAAAATACCTGAAATAGGTCCAATTCTGAAGTGCTTGACATAACTATGGGGAATCTTGGTAACCACTGCTGACCCGTTCTTGGTAACTAAATTAATTTTACCGAAACAAGCGCAAGTAGTTACCATGTAACATTTCCAGGTGGCTACTGGCTACTCTCTTCCTGAATTCGACCATTTATTGCACGCACACATTCGCGAAGCTTGACTTTGTAGTTGCGTTTTTACATTTGCGGCAAAACTGCGACGTATGACTGAATACAAATGTAGTTCTGACAAGTTTTGTTCAGTTTTGCTCCGTTTCGACCAGTTTTTACCGGTTTTAATCAGCTGCGACCAGTTTTAATCAGTTTTAACCAGATTTAATCGGTTTTGATCCGGTTATACGGGTTTTAACGGCGTCTAATCAGTTCAGACCAGTTTTGACTAGTTTTGAACGATTAGGATTCGTTTCGACCAGTATGCATAGGTTTTGATCAGCTTCGACCGGTTTTGATTCGTTTCAACAAGTTTCCACTGGTTTTGATCAGTTTTGACCAGTTTTAATTAGTTTTAAACAAATTTCATCCCTTTTTATCAATTTTGACGGCGTTTCAACGGTTTTGATTCGTTTTTACCAGTTTTCAAAGATTTGGGTCCGTTTCGGCTAGTTTTGACCACGGGTATGAGTGATTCGCTTCAACCAGCTTCCCGTTGTGACTTATGACCAGTTTTGAACAGGTTTATTTTGCTTTGAAAAGTTTTAACCATTTTTTAAAATTTAAACCGGTCGAAAACATGGAAAGCGGCCGAAAGTCTAAAAATAAATTAAAGTATAGAATCACAATAATTTAAAATAGATCAAGATAACGGGTGTTAGACAACGGAACGTAGTTCATGCATGACCCGTGAGTTCTGATCTGATTAAAATATAAATACTAATTATTTTTAGAAACAAAATGTAACGTTTATCCATATTCGACAATTAAATGGCTATATATGCTAATTTGATGGTTATACGCTAATATTCCCATGTTCTGCTGCTTAATTGAAACCGGAAGTTGAATTAGAGGGTCCTTGTTTGTATATTCCTATTTTTAGAGATTATGACGATCCTGGAGTAATACATAGCTGATATTATTATACCTATCTATATCCATTAGGTGCAGGTCTGCTGAACAGAACATCATTAGACTTACGAATGAACCTCAAAGGGTATGCATTACTTGGTGAGCGTGCATGCATCAAATATTAGTTTTCTGGTACGTTAACCGTCTGTCACACTCGGAACAGCCTGACTCTTCTTCCACACCTGGGAACAAGTCTAATCAACATTCAGGATGAGCCATCAAGCCAAGTCGAGCTCGGAATTCGGAAGTAAATTGTAACGGTCTTCAATGAGATCATTAAAGGGCTCCCCCGTTCCGAACATGTCATTATTACCTTGGACCATTACTTTGCATTACCCTCCCATGGATTATCTAGCTTTTAAATGGTAAAAACAGGCATGCATAATACACAAAACACAAAGTAGCCGCAGAACCTACCAAGTGTTTTTACCGCTTATTCAACGTAAAAAAAGTATCTTTCATTTGCCGATTGTGCGACCTTTTGAAATTCTCTGATTTACGCGTTTTTTGATTAATTTAAAACTATAATCATCGGCTCAGATTCAAGCAAATGAATTGGGCAATATTTTTTTGCGAAATTTGCGACAAAAATTAGCTGAAGCCTGGAAGCCTGTCTCCAACTCTGACCAAATCACTGTGTCACATGTCACATATTCGTCAAAAAAATGTCATCTATAAAAGGCTATTTTTAAGCAGAAATATTTAATGTCGAAAAATATTTTTAATTCAAAGAAAAAGTCATAAAACGTCGAATATTTATTTAATTTTAACGTCGAACAAGATCTAAATTTCAAGCGTATAAAAAGCATGCTCGAACGGTCATTAAAACAGATTGGAATAAACTACAATATATTAATCGCAAAATTCGTACAGTGGCGAATCCAGTTACAATTTCATTTTTTTAAAACAGCACACCATTTTTTACAAAATCGAATTATTCCACACTTCTGATCCATCAATTTTGATTTGATTCTATCGCAGCTTCATTCAGTGCTTCCAAACCCTGATACGACATTCGAGCACAGGGCGTATTATCCCCTTCTTTTAAAAATACGACCACCTACCTGCACCGAAATTTCGAAAGGCTTAAAAAATACTGTTTTTTTAAAGAATATGATCGAATTAGGAAGTTTCTTTTAGACCAAAAGGTCTTATGGGATGATGCTGTCCGTCTGTCCGTCTGTCTGTCTGTCTGTCTGTCTGTCCGTCCGTGATTTTTCCGGAAGCAGACGCACGAGTTGCATGTAAAGTGGTATCAACGGAAGCTTAAATTATTTGCTTAGAAGCCGAGCTTCTAACCGTATATAGTAGAAAACAATCGTGCGAACTTTTGAAAAGTATGCCTCGCAGAAGCGTCAGAAGAAGTT
>JAQFYU010000179.1:0-29796 GCA_034694905.1 Ceratophysella granulata | reverse complement strand
TCAACCTTTCCGCTGAATGTGGGGAGACTAAGGCGAGGAAGCTTCACGGAAGAGTGAGATGACCCCGATGACCTCGACGAACCAGGCGGCGAACCAGGAGGGACAAATGACCTTTCCAGTACTCGCAGTGCCTTCTCCGTTTTTCGCACTTTGGACGAGAACTCAACCGCGATGTCTGCCTGTACTTGTGCTGCAGCATCGTCCGCACACAAATCCATAACAGCATCCTGGACTGCGTCGTACTTATCCGTCAGTTCTTCTATAAACTTCAGGTTGATTTTTACGTCATCTGCATCCAATGGAACGGTCGAGTGATTATTCACGTCATCCAGAATCTTTTGTAGCTGGTTGTTCAATCCGTTCCTCTTCCGGGTTACAACACCAATGTCAGCCATGTTGATAATCCAGACAACCGAGCACATACACAATTAAAACACACTGGTCACTTACTCACTGTGACTACTGGATTAAGTACACCTGAAACCACTGGACAACACTTCAGTGACAGGGACTTGATTCACTGATGGAATCCGGTTCTCGAAGGACCATGAAAGATGTGGGTGACTAGTGGTCGAAATTAATGTGTGCTCAGAATTAAGCGACTTGTTGTTTGTAGAATTTAAAGGATAGTATTTAATTGGTCGAATGTAAGCCTAATGTTTACAGAATGTGAAGAGAAATAGTTTAGTTGTTTACAGTTAGAGGTTCTGTGAGAGAGTCTGTGCAGAGAAGTACAAGTAGGTAGAATGAAGATTCTTCTCTGCTTGGAACTTACATAGCTTTGCTTAGGTACTAGTTGAATGAGTAGAGTGCAGACAATTGCACGTATAGGGAATGGAAACTCTGAAGGCCCGAAATATTCGGGTTTGTAAGGCAAGACCCGAAATGTTCGGGTTTGTAATGCAGGCCTGAAAGATTCAGGCCGTAGCTTATTCTAATACAAAAACTGTGGTACGGAATCGTACAACCAGACTTACCCAACTCAACGTTCGTTTCTATAGGAATATTATTTTATAGCATACGGATTTAATTAAATGCGTTCATGTTGAATAATCTACGGGTAAGATTAATTTTAAAATATTTTGACAAAATTTTGAGCTCAAAGCAGATTTACCTAAAATGCGCTGCAGAATGGTCGAATGATTGTGCCGTGAGGCAACTGGAACAATTTTTCGCCGGGTTTGCGCTTGCGAGGCACTTAAAACTCAGAAATGGTCGCGAAAAATATAATTAGGATGTTGCAATGATGTTCGGTAGGTGGAACAAGCTGCCACTCCTGATATACTTCAACCGAGTCGTGACTGAAGCCTCAAATTGCTTACTTCGGTAGTTGCTAAGTATGTCGTGCGAAAAAAGAGTACGATGAGAATAGTTTGGCACTCGGGATCATTTGCACTATTTCCTTTCCTATTTATGTTCCACTCTAGGAAAGTGATACGAGCCTACCAAGACAGTTGGAACCATCGTTGTCGCCTCTTGTTCTGCTGCATTCATCGCAACGAGCGGAATCGAGTAAGCACAATTCTATTCATGCCTTTCTCCAAATCTCCGCTAAAGCCGAGAAGCGAGCTAGCTGCATACGAGGGTTGTTCCAAAAGTTTTAAGCATAACAAAAAGTGTCAGTGTATAAATGCAGAAATCGAAATATGTTATCGATTTATATTGCAAGGAACGCAATTGACTTTGAACTTTGACTCGTTGCTTAAATATACATTTCATTTTCTGAAACATTGAAAAAGGTCAGGAAAATTTCGAAATTTAAGTGGCCGTTCGGCAATTGCTTTTCTATACAATTATAGAAAGGATTGGATGTAACATTTTCGGATTAACGAAATGGGTTCAAAGTCATACCAATGAAAGTGGTAAAAACCCACGGAAAAATACGGAGCCCCACAAATTTTTGGAACAGCCCTCATATTTTGAAGTCATCTGGATGTTGAGTGAAAGTTTGAAATTCAAAAGATAAATGGCAAATATCTGAACCGTCTCACTTGCATCGAATATCCTATGATATCCTATATCAATTTTCCAATTAGTGAACAAGTTCAGTTGATTAACTTAGCTTATGTCAATAGCACGAGTCGCGTAATATGAATACAAGACGAGATCGAGACTTGGATTTAATCAACGTGACGATAGAGCCTAGAACTGAAAATGCCATCTCAGCTTTGATGCAGCTCTTTTTGAAAACTAATATTCTGTTATTTTTTTGTATCCAAATCTAGGATTCATTTGCAGACTTGGCTCGACTTCTGTCAGAGTTCTTCCGTGACTTGGATGTCGTGCCGTCTGACGTGGTCGTAGCACTGGTTCTACTCAGACGACTTCAACGTTTGGAACAATGTTCAATTGTGAAACAGGTGATTACCTACGGCTACTATTTTGACAGTACTAGATTGAAATTGGAATTATTTCTTAGCTCGCTGCGGAATTATTACTAAATTAAATAGTCAATTGAATTCGTTCTAAATTCACGTTTTTAATTAAGCCAAATTACTGGAAAATACTAATTTACAGTCAGTTCAGAACTTGCACTTTTTTAATATTTAATATAGAGATACAAAACTAAAATTAAAATCTTTGCCGGATTTCTCCAATTTTAAGCTTTGAGGTAGAGAGCAGCAAAGGATCATAATTTAATCATGCGAGAAGTTGACTCCAGATCCGACTGTTAAATTGAACTAGACTGGGCGTTAGAGTTTAGGGTGTTTAACAAGGCAAGCATAACGTGTGTTCGTAATATTAACCCAAACGCACGGTTTGCTTCTGAGTTCCGTCCGAGTGTGAAACTGAAATGTTCTAATTCCAAGTTTTGTGTATATTTGATATATTTATTTCAGAAACGAAACAATACGTACGAGTTTCTCTCTGGAGTTGCCATTACATCCAAAACCAAGTTTGTGGCAATGAATGATCCGAAGGACTTGGAAACGTTCCGCAATGTTGTACATTTCATGCACTACGCTTCTGCAGCCTACGGCTGGCCATGGTATATCATTCCAAATGGACTCAAAGGAGTTTGCAACCTTTGCTCAAATTTAACGTAAGTCCAGACGCTTTTTATTCAGTACATTGCACTTTACGTTCCAAATCATCAACTGCAGACTTTAGTCGCTTTAAGCAAACAGCTCATGGCAAGTGTACCAGCCGAAAGTAATGCTTTAAATGTTTTGTTTTCCTCAAATGACGCGTAGATTAGGAATTGGCTGACTGGTATGCTGGCGGCGTTAATTGTTTCGCATTTTGAAAATTTGAGCTAGAATTAGTACTAGTATTGATGTAGGCTTGGCTCCCTTTTAAAATTTTGAAACATGAGTGAAAAATCTTGCACAACGAAATTTGTTTAGGCGTGATTAAACTTATAAGTTCTAATTTTATAAAAAAGCGTTACCGGATGATGTCGATTTTCAGATTTTTGGCGGGATTTTGTAGATTTATTTTAAAGTCGGCAGATTGTGTGAAGCGCGTAGAACACATTTCTATAGCCTGATTTGCGCTTTCAAGGCACGCACAAAAAATTCAAAAATAGCGCCAAAATTTATCTCTCGAAATTGAGCATAAATCGGGAGCTGGCTAAATATTAGCCTTAGCTGAAGCCAAGGCTAGTAATTTCATTCAAATTCAGTTAGAAATTAAATTAAATTAAAAATATTGTTCAAATGTTTAAAAAATGCGAACATATATACGAGTTCACTTGAAATATAGTAGCCATCTTCGGTACAATGAGCATTTGTAGAGTGTATCTCTTCTTGTAGATTAAATTTGGAGCTCTTGACGCTGAGCGAAAATCAAAACAAGAGAATGGAATCTTGTGAAATAGGAAATTCATGGGATAGAAGAAAGAGAAATGATTAATTTAGGAGCTTAGTGCTAGGAAATGAGACTTTGTCTGTTGGAGAGTAGGGAAAGAAGTTGAGACAAATAAATGGAGAAAGCGGCATTACTCTGTTAACTACCTTCTTTAAGTCCTCTCTGGCGCTGGGCTACCCTCCCATGCGTGTTACTTGGTCATTCCACAAAATTCTCCTCTCTTCTCAGCTCTTTCCTTCCCACTTTCGCCCATTTACTGCTTTCTTGACAAAATAGACGTTGGCAAACCGCTTCCATTCTTAATTTTTTATAAATTTTCTTTAATTAAAAAAAACTATACATTTTATTTCGATGCTCAATTTAACTGAAGTCAAAGCAAATGTTCATATATTACGAGGGGCCTTCAATAAGTAATGGCAATTTAAAAAAAATAAGAACATAATAAAATAAAGCGTAAATACTGTTTGACTCACGTCATAGAAGTGACGCAATTTTTGACTATTTTTTAAAATCCGAAAACTGTAGTAGGTCCAATAGTTAAAGGCTTTGATTTGTCTCACCGCCAGTAAATCCGA
This sequence comes from Ceratophysella granulata, assembly GCA_034694905.1. Lineage (NCBI taxonomy): Eukaryota > Metazoa > Arthropoda > Collembola > Poduromorpha > Hypogastruridae > Ceratophysella > Ceratophysella granulata. The sequence goes on along the minus strand of JAQFYU010000179.1, from coordinate 25,411 downwards.
ATCCTATGACAAAATTATCTAAGTTGGCATAATTTGATTGACCACGGATAACTTTGTTCACTGAAAATTTTCTCGACAAATTTTCCAGATTTATTTATACCTTCGCAGTTTTAGAGTTTACAATTTTTTGTAGACATGTCTTCAGAGCAAAACCTAACCTATAATAAATTGCTATCCTAAATTAGAAAAATATAACCGCAACAGTGTTCAATTAAATTAACCACATAAATATGAACTAAATTAACAGCAAAAACATGAATTCAAATTAAATTAACCGCATAAATATGAATTCAAATTAAATTTACCGTCTAAATTTGAATTTTAAATTATATTAACCGCATAAATATGAATTAAAATTAAATTAACCGCATAAAAACGTTATGCGGTTAATTTACCTTAATTTTTTAAAATTCAAATAAAATTAAACGCACAATTTACGAAATTCCGCCGCGAACGCTTACAATAACCTAAGTCAACGAATTGCAAGTTCGTCATTTTGCTGTGAAACTAATATTAATATATAGTTATATAAATTCCCAAGAATTTGTACTCAAATGGAACCTACGAGTACCAACATTTCTTGAAACTTGAAACAAATCCAACATTTTGTTAAAATTCAGTTTTTCTAAAATATTCTAACTAAAATTCCTCCCATTCAGCTGTTCCTGCGGCAGAAGACATGATCTGGCTGGAGTAGTGGTAGAAGACAATTGCTGTTACTGTAACTACGCCGTGATTCCCACAATTTTTGACCCGGACACTTTTGACGTGATTTATGCGACTTATCATGTGGACGTGGGCGAGACGCCTTTCTTCGTCGTCGTCGACTACGAGAAAGAGGCCATTGTGGTCTCCATTCGTGGAACGCTGTCTTTAAAGGTAGAATTAATTAACTCGTTTCCCTTTACACTCTGAGACTGGGATCCAAGGCACTGCATGTGGGCCTGCGGTTGTAAAATTTCCCAATCACCCGCTATCTCCCGCTCCAGACAGACTTTCCCAAGTAAACATTATTATTGTTTCTTCTGGAGCTAATTCCCACTCTCTTCTCTCCCGCCTTGTTTCCATAGCAAACCCTTCATTCCGTATTTATATCCAATGCTCCGTATAATAAAAATTGTGGTCTCAGAGAGATTTAGCCTTTTGCCAAAAATAGGAGAGGAATGGAATTGAAGTGAAAGTCTGGTGAACGAAAGAAGAGAAAGAACCAATTTCCTCTTCATTTCACCGAATTCTCTCATGAAGTCGGGCGTAGGCCTCAGCCTGGCCTGCCACGTACAACATAGGGCGTATGGATAGAACCCAGAGAAACAGATTTCCGGAATCTGCCTTATTTACAGATCTGGATCTAACACTTGTTGGAGAAAGGCTTAGAGCTTTCTCTTGTGAGAAGAATATTTTTATAAATAGTATCACATCTCCACTTGAGAAAAGGTCAGACGGATTCGGAAAAGGTCATTTTGGCAATTGTGACTCCCTGGAATCCAATTTAGAATCTGGAATTAAATGTTCTCAGCACGTACACACTCTAAATGGTTGGACAGAACTGGGGCTTCAGTTCTTTAATTCAGCTTGGAGTCCAGTCCAGATAAGCGGAATGCGTGCCAGGAGCGACAGACACTAATTTATATCTGTTCTGACCCGAGGATCTAAAGTGTTCATCTGGTCGAGATGGACATTGGCAGCGGCACTACAATGCAACATTGCGTTAACATAAAGAACTTTGTCAGACAACAGAAGTTTGGGAGCTCAAGTAAAAAAAACCTTATCTTCGTGAGAAACAAAATTGAGCCTCCTGTTTCTCTTTCTTTCTGTTTTGTAGAGAAAGTAATTATTAGATTCCTTGTGGATCATTCCAGAAGGAGATGTGCCAGTGAATTTTTAAAAAATACAAAAAATTCTAATTAGGGTCCTAGATTCTAGACAACGCTCCAATTTAGAGAACTGTGCATATTCAGGAGCAAGGTTTGGTTTTAGGATATTTAAATTGATATTTGTGTATTTATGGAAAATAGGTGGCTAAACACATTTTTAAAGCGTCCAAGTTTTTTCTACAAAGGGTGTTCACCCCTATTTTACTCAGATTTACTTGTTTTCGGTTGAAGTATACTACAAGTGCGGAGGGCGCGGCTAAGCACATGAGTGAAAGAATCGGCTTTGATTAAAAGGCGCAACCCAACCATCCCGAAATTTTCAATTTTTCATACTTTAGTATTCCAAAAATTTATAAATCAAATATATATTTAATTTTATACTTTTTCCCCAATCTATTTTGTTTCCAGTAATATCTGTGGACAAATTTAAAGTCTAAGCTAGAATTTCATAATTTGCGAGGGTTGTTTCAAAAGTCACTGTTACTGATGTACGCTGAATATGATTTCGTTTCAACACACCTCAGTATTCATCTCATCTTGAATCACGACATCAAAATCTGGAAATAAAGGGTTAAATCCTGATTTCTAACCTTGAACGACAAAACCCAGTTTAAAAAAACTAGACATTGAATTAGCCAGATCCCCTGATTTGATTCTGTTTGATGTGAACTCACCTTAACTAATTACTTTTTTGGCACTTCTCTCTCGAAATTTTCTAATTAACCAGGAAAGTGAGTAGTTTGAATTCTGCATGAGAAGTTGAGATAAGAAATCCGGTTCTTCTGCTTCAACTGGAACATGAAACTTTGTTCTGGAAAGACGGCCGAGTTCAAAAACTTGTGCTTTTTTAGGATCTCTACACGTACGGTTTACGGCTTGTGACGTTTGACGTTTTGCTGGGGACGTAGGCTAAGTTTCATTATATTTTATGTAACGAAATCAACTTTTCTTCTACACATATCCACATCCTCATCCACTCCAAGTTTTCTTTTTCTTGCTGATTGTCATGCAGCCTGAAGTAGAAGGAGAAATGCATTCTTTTTTCTGAATGAGCGTTTAAAGTTTTGGAAGGCTGTTCTCAATTTTATTTCTATTTTGAATTACAGGATGTGATCACGGACTTGAATGCAGAAGGAGAGCCGTTGCCCCTGGAACCACCCCGAGAAGATTGGATTGGTCATAAAGTAACTCTGTTTTCATTCTTATTCTCCACGAAGAAAGTAGTTTTCTCTCAACGACGACTCCAGTCTCTGTTAGCCTCTTTTCTGATGACATGATGGGACTAGAAGGGACATACGGAAGGAAAACGGACTTTCTTTTCACAAACCTCCCGAAGAGACATTTGTATTTCAAACGGACGAGGAGACTCGAATCCTCTTAACCCTAAACCGAATTTACGCCATGAAGTGCCACGTCAATTGGACAGCGTTGGTTTACAAACTCGAATTGTTGGGCTATAGTGTAAAAAGGCTTCAGTAAAAATGTATTTGAAATTTAAAACAAAAATTCATGACGGGACAGGCATTAATTTAGGATTTTAATTTTGAAAATTTCCCGGTTTGGAAAATCTCGGATTTCATTAACAGGACTAAGCTTATGATGCTAGAAGTAGAGAATTTCTTTGCAAGTTTTACAAGCTTTGCATCAAGTCCAGCATGCAAAGTTGTAAAACGGCACTAGAGAAGATTGAAAAGCATCAAATTAAAAGTCGCCAAAATTATTGAAATTACAAAAGAGGATTTTGCCAAGAATTAAAACCTGCAAAAATATTTGACTAAAAAGCACTTCGATATCGCAATATGCTGTAAAATTTTAGAATTGTGTTTAAAAAACTCGAAAATATGCAAATTTCCAGCGTAACCTTAAAATGTTCAAAATAAATGGAGTATTACATTTGGTTGTTTGGATTTGGAACCAGAGGCCGGTGTGAATATGAATAGCTGATTTGAAAAATCTGCAGCGAGCCCCCGAAAAAATGTGTTTTTGCATAAAAGCCTTTTAGATATCACATAATTGCATGTAGACCTAATATCCGATTTAAGAATTGACGTGGGATGATTTCCGGTTCCAGTCCAAATGTCTCTTCCGCTTCATTCATTTAAACCTGTCTTCAAGTAGGACAGGCTCAGATTACTTCTGTGAGCCAACCAAGTAACCAGAAAACGTTTTCCAGATCTACAAGAACGAAAAGCCATTGTTACCAGCTTAACTGCAAGGAACAATTGCACAGTTCAAAAAGCACAATTGTTCTCCAACTACCACCCACAATGTCGGCTTTTGTCTCAACAAACTTTTATTCACTACTGTATCTCGTTCTTTGAACCGAGAACATGGTTTCAGCACTTTAATAAAACTCGCATACTCAGATAATACTATGCGGATCCCATATTGTTAGGAGCTATTGCGAAAGACGAGGTTTTGCAAAGATTGTGAAATGCATTTGCGTAAATATGAAATAAAATGGTTCATGTGCTTCAGCTTCAGACGGAGAACTAGATACTAGATACTCTGACATTCAACCTCCTGTAGAGTGTTAGTGTTAGTGTTCTTTCGGGACTGACAATTGTCATGGGTGTCGTTTACTTGATTTTCCGTCCTAAAAGCCAGCATTTGCTCCGGCTCCAGTTTCACCTTGAGGTCTTGGTTTACCTATAAAGTTAATAGGGCCAGAGAAAATAATGAGCCTGTCCTACCACTATTTTACTTCTCGGAATTCCTTCAGTTGATGCTGGCTAGGAAATCATCAGAGAAAATAGGAAAGGAAATACTCGTCAAGATTGAAAATGGAGAATATATAAATTGTGTCAAGATACAGGGTGAATACGATGATTGTGCCTTGTGCCCTATTTAAAAAATACTGCAGGCGGCACGTTGAATCTGAGGCACTTGGCGACATGCTTTATTGAAATATCGAATTAAAGAAAGTTTTGAATTCTTTTCGAATTTTTCGAGCTGACTGACGACAATTTTTACGATTTTTCAATAAATATTCTAGAAATCTAACAGATGGACCTGGACCGATGATCCTGGCAATCGCAATATTTTAGGCTGTTGATTTTTCAAAAAGAGGAAAATGTTTTTAACCACCCTGTATAATTGCCGCTCATCAAACCTGAGTGCTCCGCAAAGTACATCATTCCGTGCATACAATGAGCAGAAGCAATCCCGAGAAGAATGTATTCTAGCGAAGTTAATCGCAACATTTAAACTGATTAAATTTGCCTACTTAATTACTCACTCAAGGTGGAAGGTGCATCAAATTGATTGCATCTGCATGTATTTGCCCAACAAACAGGGTGGTCTCGAGTATTGTTCTCTTTTTTAAAAAAATTCTACAACTTGAACTGAAGAGCTAAGAGCTGAAACCGAATAAAAATAATTTTTAATGGAAAACGCTGTTAAATTGCTTCTTTCTGAAATTAATTCAACGCTGTATTTTAAATTTGAAAGAAACAATTGGAAATATTCCTCTACAAGAACGCTGCCCGTTGTCCTTCTCAACGAAATGTTTATTGTTTTTTTTATTCAGCTACAAAATTTTGAAGAAAATCACAAAAATCAGAAATAAATTGAAAGTCATCTGGGTCTATGCATTGTCTGGAACAATAATCGCCCTATGATATGCTGGTCGGGTTTCCGTGGTCATTATGAGTTGTTAGGCGCGTTTTAGATTAAATGAAGCAATTGACCAGGCGAAATTGACCTAGAATCTTGTCCAAACTATTTAATGCATGGCTATTCCATTCCAGATCAGGACCATTCTGTTTTCTTTGGGATATTCAAATTCAAACCATCTAAACATTCCCATTTTTGCAGGGAATCGTGGCTGCAGCCGTGTACTTGAAGACGAAGCTGGAGAATGAGCAGCTGATCGAGAAGGCTTTGAACCGCTCACCAGAGCGTGGAACTCCAACATATCGAATTGTTCTGGTCGGTCATTCGCTTGGAGCCGGGACGGCTGCCATTCTGGCCGTTCTGCTTCGTGAACAGTATCCAACGCTCCAGTGCTATGCGTTCTCACCGCCGGGAGGCCTCCTAAGGTACGTAGACACAAGTAAACCACTGGCATTCCAAAATTCCAACCAGTAGTGTACATAGTAAAAGTGCCTGTAAAAACTAGGGAGCCTATCCTCCATTCTATGTTGCCTTAAGTCCAAAGATAAACCATTTATACGTGAGAAGAGTTTATTTCCCTCTTCCCAAACTCAATGGAGTGGAAAAGGAAAGTCCACGTAGCTTTGATGTACGCAGCAAAGACTAATCTTGAGAGGAATCCCGAGTTTCTCGATTTATTCCCTCCCAGTCTCCTTTTAGCATTTTCCTAACAAAGTACACAAAGAGACCCAGAGAAAAAATAAACATATTCTGAGGACAAGGGCGGTTCTATGTATGTTTCTTCGAGGGAGAAAGTCCATACTGGATTTTGGATATTGGAGAATGAAGCCAAAATGTGGAAATAGTTTTAAAATATTCAAAGAAAATTGGTGGTTAGCGCAAAATATTGCGCTTTCTGATTGAAATTGTTGAAATTTTTACAGATATTTAGCAGAATCTTTAGTTTTTATGATTTCTATAATCGGAAATAAAGTAGCAAAATAGAGAAAATGGCTCGAAATGTTTGAAACTGCCTTACTTTTCGCCCAAATATCAAGCGTTTTGCCACATAATTCTTGAATCTTTATTTCTAAGCAGGACCTTTAATTTTGCAAATTTGAATACTCGAGAATTATGCCACAGATTTCAGTACATCTCAAAAACTTCCTGCAATTTGCATCGAATATAGCTCTTCCGGTTAATTTTTGACGTTTGCGTTTATTTCAAACCGAATCCTCAATTTTTCAAATTTTTAAATTTCAAACAAGCTCGTGTTATATGTCATTCGATTCGTCTCATTTAGCCCTTCATTTTGGTGTATAATATGTTCCAGTTTGACCCCACGGTGGCACAGGCGTAAAACGAAGAATTTGCAAAATTCTAACCTCAGAAATCACCATGAATTCAACCATAACGTTTTTTTTTATTGAAATGAGAACTTTTGGTCGCCTTTAGGTCCTATTTCAAAAACACACGGCTCAGGCTTGCGCACTTTGTGATCGACCCATGTAAAATTTTGGACTAACTACAATATTGATTGTCAGCTAGAATGACTCAAAATTTCAAAACTTCTTGGCGCTTCTTGCAAAATTACATTAATTCCGGCTTTTCTTGTCGAAGTTCATACACATAGATTTCATGCAGTATCTTTAATTTTTCAAAGTATTATAAGGAATGAAGTCAAAAAATATGGAAAATAGGTCAAAATATCAAACATTCCTGTATCTTTAAACAAAATATCTCTTTTTCTGCTAATTTCAGATTTCGAGCAGAATATTTTGCATTTTGAGCATCTGTTGAAAAAACTTTAGACTTCATTCAGCCTTTGGCCCCCCATTGACCAATTCCTAGAATCGCCACTGCATGAGAACAAAAATTGAAAGACGGGCAGAGAAAGAATTGTTTAGTTATGCTTAATCTTGATGTGTCGTCTTGCCTCCCAATTTTCCCATCCATTGAAACTGGGATTTTTCACATGGTCGGATTCTTAGAGAGTAAAAAAAGGGTTTACTGCCCATTATCCTTGTTACATTAGAACTTCATATTAAGGAGTCGGCTCACGATCCCACCAAACCGTCATATTAGAGAAAGTACCTACTGAGGTTTCTGCTTTTCCATTTACTGCACAAGTAGGCATTGGTGGTCCTGACAGGCAGAAAGTTCCTAAATCCCACATCCTCCACAAGTGTGGGAATGTGTACGGCTTCCGCCTGGCTTCCCACGAAATCTAATGCATTGTAACAAATCGAAGGAGAGAGATGCGGTGAAGTGACAGGCTGTACTGAGTCCGTTTCCAGGTTTCACTGTTCCAAGAAAGTGGAGGTGATGGAGAAAGGACTTGGAAATCTTGAGTCTCAGATTTGTGAGACGCAGAAGTGAAAAGTGAAGTGATGACGGAAGTCTTAGAACCTGAGCTTGATTTGTTTTGAAAGAAGTCAGGAGTTGAGGCCCAAAAGTTTCTTGGGAAATTGAAATTTGACTACAAGCTCTAGTTTTCAGGCCATGCACTTACGCTTTATGACCATTTTCATCTCGAGATAAAAGATGACGTAGTTCACACCGTCAGGTTTCTTCTGCCCAACAAAAGTGTGGCCTCAGATTTCCTAATAAATGTTGTACAGAACCTTCTAGTTTCAATCAGAAAGGTTGGGACACAGGGAGTTCCCATGGACACAAATAATGTAGAGAAGCTCTACTCAGGCATTTTCCCCGAAAATAGAAGAATCAGTGCTTCTCATATTGATTTACGGAGATATGGTTTCTCTGGCGGCTTAAACGTAATTCCCAGGAAGGAGATGAAGCAAGTTGAAATAGGAAAATAAGGAGACGGATTTCATATAGTAAATAAATATAGGTAGTTCCAAGTATATTTTGTAGTGACACATAATCCTGGTTTTACGCTTATCTTTCCTAATGCCGTTGCTTCTGGGCTTACTGGTTGACTATGCTTTTTCAGTGCTTCTAAATCCAGTGCAAATAGCAGTATTGGATACGAATATGTATCAAAATATTTGTCTCTAGTGCAGTCGGCCTAATTTCCTTAATGCTGCTTTTGGATTTAAAGTTTTTAGGGCTTCCTGCCAGAAGAATATGAGATGAGCGCTTACTTCGTTAGACAAAATTAGAAAAACTGCGAGTGCATACATTAATTACAAAGAATGACGTTAACAAGTTCACGACTACGCTCTTCTACATACTGGGCGATATAACAAAATAAATAATTTAATGAATGAAATATTTATTAAATTATGCAAATCAAATAAAACTAATGGAAAAATAAATCTATAAAGTTCTTGAAATTGAAAAATAACTAATACATTTCATTATTAACCCAAATAGTGTATTTCAACTATAAGAAGAATTTAAAGAATGAAGCAATCCTAAAAAATCTGGCTTTAAATTGGCATGGAGGAATGATCTAGACCATATGTCTTCCTTGCTTTAATCTTTGTTTTGCAAAATTGTCATCCATGTGCAATTTTTTGTAGATTATTTTTGAAAGTTTAAACAAATTTTGATCAGCTTAAAAAATAATTCAGCTTATAGTCTGAAAAAAATTAAAGACTCCATCAATCACTTTATATAAAATGCTGTTGGGCAGTATGCATGGGATATCATTCTGTCACACAACTTTTGTCAACACCTTTACTGTAATGACGGATGTCTTGGCGACGGAGTCCTATGAAATTTAATTTATCCTCATTCTGGATTGACTAAGATTTAAAATCTTGATGATGCTCGCCGTTACAAATAACAAGACTGGACTGTTATAACAACGTAATAAGTTATCAAATTTAGTATTTTCAAATTGATATTCACGGGCTACGAAACATAATGATGCTGCACAACCACTTCCGATTGAAACTCGAGTAATTACCCGTTCAGAAAATTCAGAACGCAGGTGCAAATCAGTGATATAATGTATCGCTTGTCACTGACAAATGGGTCAGCTAGTCCATCATATTTTCAATGGTACAATGTTGCCAAGTCTCTCGAGTTTTTCGTGTCGTGCCTCATGCTGTTTTTTTAAACAAAAATTGGATCAATTATCATATGGATCATATTTTCCAATTTTCACAGTATGCCAGCGGTAGAGTACACAAAGGGATTCGTTACCTCGGTGATCGTTGGGAAGGATTTGGTACCTCGAATTGGACTGTCCCAAATGGAAGCCCTCCGTCATGACCTCATCAATGCAATGAAGAAGAGCAGCAAGCCGAAGGTAAGACGAATCCATGATCAACATGGAATCCCTGTGATTCCAATCCAATTAGTACTAATTTCGACTTCCTCACCATACAACCCATCCCCGAACATGGAATTAATGGAGTTCTAGATTCTAGACAGACAGTGAAATGGGAACGGGTCATAAAGTAAACTGGAGAAAAGCCCATTTAGCATATTCTCTCTCCGCCTTATCTTTCATCTTACAAGAGAAGTGGAATAATATTCTGGTCCTCCAGCAGCCACTGTAAATGAATCATGGGGAATTGGATGAAAAGAGTTTTAGAACCAAATTACATCATTGCGTTAGGTCGGAGAGGACCTTTTTCATCAGCTCAACTTGAGACTTGCCGAGAAGGAATAACAAGTCTGTGTGGACTTTCTTTTATAACTTTTTGACTCGAGAGCTATTATAGAGAATTCTGAAAATGACATTAGGAACCGGAACGGAAGAGCTAGGAGCTACAGGAATGACTTGAAAGGGATTTCCTTCTCTCATAAATGCATTAATTATTCTCATGAATGTCTAAATTGAACTAACCTGGACCAAAATGTACAGAGCTCTTCTGCTCCATCTCCAGCCTGACAAACAATGTCAAATTCAAGTGTTTAAGCTGTAAATCTCACCTTTTGGCGAAGGTTTTTCATTTCAAATTACTTGCTAATTAAAAAAACATTATTTTTCTCAGAAAATTGTTTTTGAACCATAGAGGTAATGAACCTAAGCTTAGGCTTAGAATAGAGGCACAAACGCCATGCTAATTGCTTGCAGGAAATGCGTTCCAAACTAAGAGATAGGGTGTGAAAATTGTTTACATTTCAGGTGCTCTTTAGTGTGTAGGCTATTACTAGATTATTCAAATTAATCCTTGTTGCCATGTCAACACCAACAGGAACCCATGAAGAGCCATCCATTAACCCACGAAATGTCAACAATTTTCACACCCTATCTCTTAGTATGTGACGTATTTTTGCCTTCGTTTGTGCCTCTAGTCTAAGCCATAGCTTAGGTTCATTACCTCTATGATTTGAACTGTCAATTTTCTATTGGCGTTATTGGAAATCGTTAATTTATACAGACTGAATTTCAAGAATCACAATCTAGGTAGATTCATATACATATATAGATTGACAGGACATAATACCTAATGCTTCTTACGGAATCATTATCTAAATTGTCATGGAAACGAATCTCCATAAGCTCCGACGAATTCTTGTTATGAGTACCGAATCTTCATGCACTTGTATGTAACGGTTGGTACCCATAGCAAAAAATGTGTTCCCATAAGAAGCATTTGTCGTATCCTGTCGAAATAGGCCTACCTACAATATACACATTTCGAACGTCTTTAAAGTTAGTCGAGAATATGGAACTTACAGGCAGATTTGGCTATTTTTACAGAACGTATTCGTATTCACTAAAAGCGGTCAAAATATGCACTAACATAATACAGCAAAAACAGTTTTTATGTAATAAAAAAAGCATTTAAAAGTCGAAAGGTAAATCCTTGGCTGAAAATTCAGTCAGATAAACGTAATAAATGTAGAAAAACATGAAAATTAGAATCAAATAGCGACATTTTTAAAATTCCAAAGCAAGATATATTCCTCAACACTGAAACCCTGCCTGAATTTGTGAGTAGAAAGAATAGTGGTAAAGTGTCCAAATATGCAGTAAAAGGTAACAAAATGTTTAAAAGCTTAAGACGTCAATATATGCAAATGCACTAAAACCTATGTTTAAAATGTGTTGTATATAGCTATTTGAATCAAATCGGTGAAAATCGTTGAAATAGAAAATGAAAGTTAAAATTTTTACAGCGCGTTCCAGAAGAAATTACGTTCTGAATACGAATCCTGCCATTAGTTATCGTTGTCAGTTACCATAGGTTAGGTTAGATTAGTTTAGCTTCATAACAAATTATGTTCGGAAACCTAATTTGAACGCAACCCAAATGAACCAGGTAGATGGCATAACTGTATCGATGCTATCTTCCAGTAAACTCAACTTCAAAGCACAGATTAGTTTCAAAAGTGCAAAGCAATATTATGACGATCACAAGTTGAAAAGGAGAAAGTCGAATTTGATTTAAACGAGTAGCGAAACAAACCGGAAACTCAATACAATGCGGTTAAAATTGGGGAAATTCCAAAATAACCCAAATACCCTGAAAGTTTAGCCTTGGACTTTCAGAAGAAAGATTGCGAACATTATGAAATAGCTCTACAATAAATATATAATAGAATCCTGCGCTGGACAGAATGTGAAATCGCCATTCTCTCTCCCGTTGATTGGAGTGAATTGCTCTGTACATGGTCCATGCTTCTTGGCACAAAACATAAATTGTTTTCCATCTCCTGCCCTATATTGCGAATAAAGTTCTATAGACCGGAGGCTTTTGCTATTTCTTCAATTTAATCACGAACTTCATAATTTTACGACCCAGTCTGATTGGACGAGGTCGGTCCCGGCTGAGGCTGAAGCTAATCAAAGTAATGTTTCTCTCCTTGCCACTCCTCGTGACAATGATGGATGAATCCATGGACGGTTTGTGATTGGGCTGAACAGTGGCACACACTCATGTCAGGCATGGCTTGTTGTTGCTGTGTGAAGCCGGAGTTTGCAATGCCACAGCGCCTCAGCTCCGCTCCTTCCATTCAGAGCGAGGAGTTCATGAAGACGCGCCGATCTCTGAAGGACCTTCGTGAAGTGACAATCAACCCGAATGAAAGTGCCATTTCCCTCACTGTCCATCAACCACTCTATCCGCCCGGCCGCATCATGCACATCGTCAGACATCATCCCAAGAAGGACGAGTGAGTTCACTTTTTCTTTTGCCTTTTCCTCCATCTAACAAATGGTGACAAGGTGCACTGAGTTGTGTAATCCTCCGTTCCGCCAGAGGCTTGGCCTGCCTAATGAACCAAGCTCAGGCCTCACTCCATGTCATTTAAAAGAGTTCAGCCTGATATCCTATCATCAACACATGACATGCTCCATTAAACTAGTTCTGACAGGTCGGGAGCTGGATGCTCTCAGATTCCAGGACTTTTCTTGGATAGTGTAAAAACTTATTTTCGATGAAGAGTGCATACGCGTACACGATCAATTCTAGAAAAAATTCTATAACATTCGTATATTGTGAGATGTTTTTCGTGTACATATAACGTTCAATGTTCATATAGTAGTCACAGCGCCACCTAACTGCCATTCACTTAAAAAAACAGCGACACTGTGAAATGCGCATAAATCCGTGCAACATGCAACACTGGCATGTCTCATCGCATTAATTCTTTTATTTAGTTAATATTTTTTTTAGACAATATGTATGTAATTTTGTTCCACGGTTGATTGTTACATTTAACAATATATTTAATTAGTTCTAAATTTATATCACTGTTTTTGGTGTGTCGCTGTTTATAGGTTTTACGGTTTTCAAGTGGAACTGCCTAGCCTGGCTTAACCTAATGACATGAGGCTGAGCCAAGATTATTTCATACAAATATATCAGTATGTCATCAGTAAAAAATTGCATGCAAACGAAGCCTAATGTACTTTATATACCAGGCCACCAGGTTGCAAGCATTCGACTTCCGGCCTCACTCAGAACGCTTAGTCTGAAATTAATGTCACAAGTTGTTTAATATCAAAAATGAGCAACGCTATGCGACGTAAGTAGATTTTGTCAAAATAGTGCAAAGTTTCAACTTGATTTGATGATTTGGATGATTATTAGGCTGAAAAAACCACACTGAAAAACCAAAATGGTTTCTTATTAAATGTATGCAGCTTGATTTCTTAATTTTTTCATCAATTGGACTCAAATTTGATATTTCATAATTTGATAGTATGGTACGAGTCTATTATTTTTCATTGCGTTGTGGTGCTTGATTTTTGAATTCCACAACTAAGCATCTACAATTAATTTTAAACGAAGCATTCAGAATGAGGCCTGGGCAGGGGCCGCTGCCGTGAATCGGCCTAAAAGGGCAGTTCGCCTCCTTCCACGTGTTTCATTGAATTATCCAAAAATTGAAATTAATTAATGAAAGTAATACTTCTACTGAAACATATCTATTCTGAAACTAATTACTTTTTATTATAATTTATTCTAATATTGCGGAAATTTGCATAACACCCAGGATTAAATACGAGCCTTTATGGAGGTGAGTCTTAAAAAAATCAAAATCGCCGGCATGGATCTTGTTCTGCTCGCTCCATTTTTATACTTAACCGCATGCAGCATGACTACTATTGTATGTATTGGTCCGCCATACTGGCTGAAACTTTAAATGCATAATTATGCCTCAGACCTATTATCAAGTGTTACACAGTTTGTTTGTATGAAGAATGGAAATCATCTCCACTAATGACTGTGACTCCTCGTTAGCATGCTTTCGCTAGCACAAAATATATGTAGTGTTCTATTAATGTGTGTTGTGCTTAGTAATTACGACGTGGACGTTAGGGACCAGAAAAACAACAACTCGTGTTACTTATGACTCAAAATCGTGTTCCAAGTTCCGGAGTCCAAATCCAGTTTTATGCATGATCGGACTCTGCATCTCGTTATCGAAGCTTCTCTATTGGAATAATACATGCAGTTCAGCAAATTACTTACTCATGAAGCCATACCAGGAGTGAAAGTTGGTCTATGGGGTTCCAAATGTCAAACTGTGTAGTCTCACTCCAATTTGTGGACATAGTGTATTCAGTAATTATATGAATTTCTCTGACATGTGTCGACCTGACTTAAACATCCTCCGTTTTCTCTTTCTCACTAAACATTAATCAATTTTGCAGAATGGCATACTTACTGTATTGCATTTTCACTTAAGAGGCAACTGCATGCAAAACCAAATCTGTTTACCTATAACTACTTTAATGGGTAATGCAATCTTGTATGTATACTAGGGTCGTATCACTAGTTTCCACGCTTTTTAAAATGCTAATTCGTTTTTTAATAACAAAATACGATCACGGATTGCGGATTCAAGAATTTTCAAACTAGTATGGCTTCAAAATATTATACTACAGGGTCTACCCTGGGTCTATTTTCCATGGTGTACATATGTAGTCGTGGGTGAAAGCCATGTGGTCAGTGCATATTGCTTAAAAATTCAACCAGGATTTCAAAATGAGCGAAAACTATTGAAACGACCCTCGTTCGCACGATATATTTACTTAATTCAATTGAAAGCAGCTGTATACTCTGTATTGTAATTCAAAAGCATCAAATTTTCTCTATCTTGCAACTTGAATTTTGATATTTTTCTTTTCAATAGAAACTGTATTGATCTCCGCTCTTTTTGCTCAAAGTACTTGTCCGTTTAAATCAGCTCTTTCACTGCATTTACTCAAGCTCCCGCTTCCATGTTCATGAGGACTAATGCCCTTGTCTTGTAAATATTGACTTGGTGTCTAGGAGAGTGATCAAGAAGGAGCCTGTATTTCAAGCCCTTTGGACGGAGAATACGGACTATGGCCAAGTTTTAATTTCACCTGGAATGATTGATGATCACATGCCGCATCAAGTCCTCCGAGCTCTTCACAGAGTAAGCTAATACATAATGTTTTGCTCAAAGACAGCAGAGACGAATATCCTCAATCCTCATGTTAGAGTATAGCCATTATCTCCAATGACTAGCCTATTAGATCTGTAGAGAGCTACTCGCACCAAATTGGTCAAATTACATTTTAATATGATTTTAGTATGGGCCCGAGTAGTCTGTAACACATTACAGTATCAAACTTACTATAAGTAGGGAATGGTTTCCAATACAAATAAAAGTTTTTGTCGGGGGCTCGCTCGTTGTAAACAAATTTTAAATTTTCTAGTTTTGGTGCATTGGTATTTAGAAACGGTTTTATTGCATTTTTGCAATTTTGCTTCATATTTTCACATTTCTTGAATATTTTTTGTATTAGTTTTCTGATAGAAATGTTTCCATTTTTTGCGAAATTTGTTTTGGAAACCTAAAAACTTTGGCAATTCGAATTTAATTTGACATTTTAACCATTTGTTGCTTTTTTTGCAACTTGGCTGAATGTATGTTATTTTTTGAAACTTAAATGCTTCTTGTCTTTTACTTTGCATACTGTGAAAGCTGATTTTTGCTACATACTTTTATGCATATTTTACAATTTTATTGCATGTACATTTTAGTGCATATTTCGACCGCTATTGAGTACATACGAGCATTTCCTTAATTATACGCCATATCCCTGTTCATGGTAGAACGTGTGAAGACGAAGTAATAAGTAGAAACCCATTGCCCATGAGATATCCATCTTTTCCCTGCTTTCTCCGTATTTGGTTTGCTGTCTGGTGCATGACTGGGATTGTCTTTCTTTTCTCTTTCACTCCAACTAGGTTTTAGAGAGCAAAAATAAGTACGAATTGAATGATATTGGTGTATTCGAACAAATTGGATTTGAGTCCATCTCCGCCTTGCATGACTTCAAATTCCCTGCATGTTCCTCCTCGAATGAGACTCGAGCCTTTTCAAATTCTTAAAATTCCTTCTGCTGAGACAAAAAGTTGACGTCAATGTAACGGATCCCGAACTCTGGAGCCCAGCACAGTCCGTCGTCTCAGTGACTTGCCCATTGACGAGGGGTAAGTGAAGTGAACATCCGAACCGAGCACGTCTTCCCAGAGTCCTTTGAACTCTGAACTGGTGGATGTTTCCGGATTCAAGTCCCATCGCGTGCCATTTCTCCATTCTCCTATCACTTCCTCCCAAATTTGCAACTTTCTCCTCCACTGTTTGAGTTACGATGCTGTTCAATGTCATCCTGTCATGTTCTTTTTCTTAACTTTTGATCTTCGCTTTTCTTTCTTGAACCTCATTTCAGGCTCATAGTACATAGTACTCCACTCGGGGATTCTTGGGCTCGGCTCAATTATAATTTCATTAATAATGGAGTGCAGAATAAAAGGTTTTGTCCTTGCATCCCAATTAGCTGTTGCTTCAGTGAGGAGGATGCCCTGGGGTAGAGTCCGGGATTAGCTTTTGCGATACTCCGCGGATGCGGATCTATGCAAATTCCAAAGGGCAAAGAAGTTTCAGCTTTTCTTTCTCCGACTCAAGTGCTCGACACTTTTTTAAAGCACCAATTTGCAGAAAGCTGACATTGTGAAATTGTCCGAGCGAAATTTTTGTGGTCAAGAGCCGATGTTTGGTAGTTTTGGTATATTTTATGACAAAATAGTTTTTTGAAAACTTAAAATATGCTTATTCTATTTGAAATCTAATTATTAGCTGATAGAATCCGAAGTCATAACCATTCGTTTAACAAAGTCTAATTTGTAGAAAGAAGCTTCTTTCAGCTGTCATTTAATTTTTTTAATTAACGAAATATGACAAGTGTCACGTGTCATCCACCAGCGATTTCTCACCGCGGTATCTCATAAACTTACATGGCCTCCGGAAAAAGCTGTTGAAAAATATCGAAATGCTTTGGAATTTGCAAATCTTGATTTCGGAAGTTGTAGGTGGCGCTGAACTTGCTTGTTAATCAACAATATTCATTAATTACAGACTATTCAATAAACTAATCCGCCATTGAATTACAGGTAGTAAATAACCATGGACCCGCTAAGCCACAACGGAATCTTGCAGCCAGTGCTTCACCCTTAATCCTTTCCAAAGAATCTCTATTCGACGAACCACTTCGTCATCCGGGTCCAAGAAATTTAAAGGCCACAACGGCCTCACCCCACCGTGTCTGCATGGAAACAAGTTTTACGAACAACACGGGCTCGAGCCCGATCCGCTACTCACCAGACTGCTGCACGCTCATGAATCCTAGTCCACTCATAATGGACGCAGATGCTGAGATTGACGTGGAAGAATATGACGGAGAACTGACTCCGACCACAGATGATTTGAACGGGATTCTTTCATCACTCAACTTGAGCTGGGATTATGTGACAAAATTACAAGACAAGTTCCTGGAAAAAGAAACTTCCTCATCTAGTCTCCCGCACCAACATTTTCCACCCCGACTTCCGTTCCCCTATCAGTACGAACGTCGGTCGAGTCTCGGGAACTCCAGCAGCTCGGGTTGTAGTGATGATGCTGGAAGTACATTCAAGGAAATATTTGGACCGCTTAACAAATATGAAGATTGGAGCTGTCCACTCGCCAGTCCCGAAACACTTTCAGAAATTAGTTCGTTGAGCTCGAGGGCCAGTTTCTTCTTGCCCAAGGACCAGGCGAGTCCATTGCTGAGAATGAAGGGTGGTGGACGACATAGCAACAGTTCCAGTCTTCATCGCCATTATTCGAATGGGAAGACAGGTCATCATGCTCCAATGTCCAATTCCGCCATGACGAATCATAATCGTAGTTTTAGCTGCACATATCCTGAGAACGGAAGTGAGGTTTCCATAATTGCTTCGTCTTCTCTGCTTGGTTCCGTCCGAGAGCAGAAACCCAAGTCAAATGGGACGGAAAATGGGATTCATACGGATGAGGCCTTTTGCGGAGAGTCCAAAGGTGCAATGTACCAGGAACAAGGTTTGATCCAACCCGCCGCGGTCACATTTGTAGATGAATGTCCGCAACAGCCAGTCCGGAAAGTCAATGGTGAGAGCACGAAACGTGTGAGTTTTAATCTGAAGCGGAAATATGCTTCCAAAGATTCAGGCTGCAGTTTGGATGAAAACATTAGCTTTCCTTCAACTCCTGCCGGGCGGACGACGCCGTATGAACCCACATATGCCATGTTTGCCCATCAAGAGCCGCCCTACACCTACTGTGGCCAGTCACCCATTGACTCCCCGAGCGTCATCTTTCCATCCTGCTCCTCGTCGCCCAAAACGGCTTCGTCCAGTCGATTCCCATTTCCAGAAGTAAGTCAAAGCAGCAGCAATCCAGGTTTGCGCTCTGTAGAAGATCCTGGGACGCCACCCGAAACCCATCATTAGTCCCTCTACAACCCACAAACATTGAAATTGGTCGTTAGGACCAGAACCACATACAGACCAGAAACCGAGGCCAAGATCTCAATTTGTCGAGGTTAATCAAAAGTGGCATTTACTTTCTTTGACATTGTATTGTACCAATATCGTTCCGTCGACAACACAAAACACAACATGGGTTGACATATTACTGCTCATATTTGCGGCTCAGGAAATCCTGTTGACAGATATGAATTATGACAAGTGATAGATGTGCTAGACAAAATAAATATACGAATATAGCGACAAATACGTACCTATATCATTACTGTATGGTGTAACATTTAAATTATTTGTTGTTCAGGCTCGTACTAGTATATACCGAATCATGGATTTTTTCTATTGTAGTAGCCATTAATTTTAATTATCGAATTAGGACAATGTTGAAGATGACGAATGAGATTTCAAATGACTGACTTTTAATTATTCGATGTCTTTTACTCAGCAAGCTTCCCATTTTGTCGTGAGATACGGGATAAGCGCAACTAAAAATATTGATTTTTAATTGTATTGAACATTCCTCCTCGTGAATTTTGGTTTAATGCTAATAAGTGTAAATCTAAATTTTTAGTTATAGAAAGTAGCTTCCAACGTTAAGTATATTAATACCAACGCAGAATTACCGATGTATTAAAGTATCAATGGAATAGGGCATGCATAAACGATGATGGGGCATACGTGCGTATGCGTAACCGGTATGACACTGTAACTTTAAAGCTTCAAGTGTACAAAAGATTCATTTCAGTTCTGTTAAGTTAATCCAGTATTGTATTTTAGGATGATCTATGTATTAAAATTAAGGCTTCGTAGTAGTATGTAGTAGTAGATTGTAGTCAGTTTATTGCACTGTACATAGTTAACATACATACAGAATAATCATACATATTTGTCGTTGTGTGTTGTGTAGTGTACTCAAAAAATATTACGTGTTTCCGTTTGTGAAAGATACGTGTACAATTTGATTATGCAGATTATGGAACAGATGATTTTGTGATTGTGGTTTTTTTTAACGAATCAGAAGAATCAGAGCGTCAACAGTCAACAGCATTCCAGTCCAAGTCCAACAAAACAGAGTCCAGTTTTTGTGTCTAAAACGTTGCATTCCATGTGTGCTACACATAAATATGAATTCATTTTGCTCAGATTTCCATTCCTTCAAACACACAGTTTTAAAAAAAAGATATAGTGTATTATTTCTAACTCATATGGTGAAATACAGAATTATACATTAATTTTGGGATAAAAAGAAGTTTAGATCCACCCTACATTAATTCGTGTAAGTAAATATTCCAAATTCAAACAAATGAAGTGATAAAATGAAATCATCGAATAAAAAAATTGTATGTAAGTTGAAGTGCCAATTCATATCTTTGTGTTGCGTATTATTTGCACTCAATTCCCCATGGCATGCGATTTAACGTACCAGATTTTAATTCGTAAATTACATGATATTTTAAGAATTTAGCAAAAATTTTGAAGGAAACAAGTTACACGTAATTTTAGATTTAGAGGAGGTAATTTTGTGTTTTTCTCTTAAAATTTTGATGCAAACGTTCAATAGCATATTCACTAAATCTGACAAATATAGATTTACTTCATGTAATTTGTTTTTGATCTTGCAATACTTTTTTGAATTCTTTTTGTGCTTAACATCTGGAAAAATATTACATTTTTGGATTAATTGTCTGGCGCTTTATTAATAAGCTATTCCCAATTCCAATTCCGGCAAACGGCAAAGATGATCTGATCGAACGATTTGTGAATCTACACACCGTTGTTATCATTAACGTGTGAGTTTTTGCACTATGTAGTAGCAAGCAGTTATCCAGTGCATTACGAATTACGAATTACGAACAAGAAATCATTACGGAAGCGCTAAGGGCTTTTCATAAGTATTCCATTCAAAACTCCAAATACGTAATTAAGAAAAAAGATAATCATAAACTACATTGCGAATATTATATTAGATGTTTGTCCTCCAGCTATCGAAACTATACTCTAAGCCCCACAACACAATGTGTCATTATGTTAAATATTTAATAAATTAAATATACAATATACAATTAAATAAAACGATAAATCTATAACAATTTAGATCAAAAGCATATACAATACACAAAGGCGTTAGCGAGCACTGCAGTGCACTACTGGTGCAACTTGAGTCGAAATGTTGAAAGGCTCCGGCTCTTTCTTTCCTAATTTAGACTTTTTATGCGTAACGTGGTTAATTAATTCTCATTCTCATATTTTCTTTTTTTGCATTTCTTCAAATATCACTATTCAGAATAATAAGTACGAAATTTTAACTATAGCAATGCATACTTTTGTGCGTTTACTGTAATTAAATATTTTATAAGCATTAAAATCATAAATAATTGGCATGAAAGTGTGAACTTTCCGTGTACTCAGGAAACTAGCCGCATGCCATGGTTAATTAATTTTATTAGCTTTTTTTCGCATCGAATGAAGCATTTTCATTAAAACTAACTAAACGGCTTGTTTGACAAAAATGAAATAATGAAACTTTATTAAGACAACTTGCCATTTGCCATAGCCAATAATTGCATTTTGCATTGCATTATTGCATTGCTTGGCTTGTATGTATTATTGTAAGTACTTGCATGCATTGCATTGCACTGCACATTGCACATCAATCGTTTGCTGGTTTCCAGCTCCATCTATTTGCATGAAATAAGCCGCGATTCACCCACTCTATTTCAATCAACCCGGAGTTACTTGACTTTTGACGGAACTGCTGTGTCACTTTACCTTTCGGTTTCCTCTGAGCGGCGGCGTTCATTCACATTCGTCATTCATCCTGGTTCGGATACTGATGACTGAGTCCTTTTGTCAAGTCAAAGTGCTCAGTTCATCGCTGTTATCGTCATTTTGTTGTGACTATAAATCTAAATTCTTTGTACAAACTGGGATCTATGGGTATTGAAGTAGGACGATGGCTGGGTGTCCAGGAGGCGGAGGCCAAGGACCCTCTCATGGCAGCAGAGTACTCTAAACTGGATGAACTCTACTCGAAGAAGCTATGGCATCAGGTCACGGTTCGTCTTCTGGGCCTCTTCAAACACCCTTCACTTCAGACTGACAGAGCTTTGGTCAAATTCTACGAAAACTTCCTTCGGGATATCGAAATGAGGTAAACATCTCCATCATGCGTCATGCTAACGTCAAACATTAAATAAACTGCTTGTCAGCTTGTCCCTGACCCTTGCATGTAAGTTGTATTCGAAATTCGAACAAATAAGTAATAATCATTCATGTTAAAAACTATAAACCTAGTAGTCCATGCTCACGTTACCCAATGTTGTATGTGCTTGACGTGACACGTGACCAATGGCACATGACCTTCGCATCCAGTCTCCAGTCAGTCACTAGTTAACTTAACTTATAAGATCCGTTTAATAATTCAGATTTCAGATCGCCAATTCTCATCTACTGTATTTGTAAACACATAAGTGTAACTGTGTAATAATGACAAATGATAATTCCATTTCATTTAATTTTGAATCTGAGAACGGAATCCGGGATGCTGCAGGTCATATTTAAGAAACTCAGCTTGAATACTCGTTCAAAGTTCAACCTAGCTATAAACCATGCATTAATAATTTGAACAGGATCAATCCACTGTCTCTCATGGAGCTCTGCGTCCTCGTAGCTAATCAAATGCAGTCCGACGAGGCCCTGGAATTTTTGGAGAAGACTGAGCCCAAGCTGAAGGTTTCCAAGGAAGCTCAAGCATTGTGCAGACTCACCAAAGGGGAAATAAAATTGCTAAAGCAGCATGATGTTCAAGCGGCCAAAGTAAGTTTGAGAAATGAGAAATGAGTTTCGTATTAAAATTCCCAAATTAGACATTACTTACTTACATTTACAGTAGAATACATAATACATATGGCTGAAGTAATTGAAAACTCTTATTTCGTCTCACCTTGCATAGCAGTTAGCAGTGGTATTTATTGTGTTGATACAGAAATACGCAATGAGACGATATACGTCATAGTACCAATACCAATTTATTTGAGCCCTTTCAATTACTTCAGCCTGTTTTCCAAAATTGTGAAACTAATCCTAGTTTATGTCGAACTTGTAGGCTACTCTCGAGTCTGTAGATGAAATTCTAAGATCGATCGATGGGATTACCAGCGTCCACGGTCGGTTCTATTTGCTTGAGAGTGAGCTTCATGATCAGCTGAATGACACAGATGGATACTATAGAAGTGCTTTGAAGTTCCTGGGATGTACCAACGTTAGCAATCTTCCCCTCGAAACTCAACAAAAGCATGCTGAGAAGTTGGCAATTGCGGCTTTAGCTGGAGAAGGAATCTACAATTTTGGGGAATTGGTAAGTTGAAGCAACTAATATGGTTTGGAAATCTAGCTTACTGGTGTTCTATCAAGAGACCGAGATACTTAAGTTGTTTTCTTTTCAGCTGGCCCATCCAGTTTTGAACTCCTTGAAGCGGACAGGCAAAGAGTGGTTGGTTGATCTTATGAAGGCGTTCAATGAAGGAGACCTTAAAAAATACAACGCTTACAAGAAACAGTGGATTCAAGTTCCGGAGCTGAAGAATAATGAAGAGGGTCTGGAAACCAAAATCAAGCTACTCTGTCTCATGGAGGTATTTAAATCAAATGTGAATTAAATGCAAGATGAGGTTGTGGAGGTTCTACCGCTTGATGAACTATATAGTCCTTAAAAAAAGTCCATACAGTCGTTTCTGGAGAAGTAATGTTCTATTGAGTTAGTTCGTTCTATTAAACCAAACGGGAGAGCTACGAAGTACTATCAACGTACCACACACCATCATCACTCACCAATTATGTTTGAAAGAAGTTTTAAAGTTTACCGACAAATCTAGTTCAGTTCTGTCAAATGTCACTACGGCATTAACTTAGGCCTATGATTGAAGCCTTTCTTTTCTCAGTATAATTTCTTGAAGAAACCACTCGTTCAGGTGTTCCAATGATAGGAGCATGAACTTCAGTATTCAATAAGGTTTTTGAATTATTCTGTAGTGCTATGCTGAATGACGCGAGTTCATATCTTAGCGTAATTTTGGTCGCTAGTCAGCATTGAACAGGACAATGAATTTTACATGCTTCCTAATTAACCGCATTGTGTCCAACATGTGTACTTTACTATGTAGTTTATCATGTATTTATTTATCCTAGCATAACTCTATTTACTATTCATACTTGCAGATGACTTTCAAGCGATCTTCATTTGAGAGACAGCTGACCTTTCAGGAAATAATGGATGCAACACAACTATCAGCAGGTGATGTGGAACTGATTGTCATGAAGGCTGTTGCCAAAGGATTGGTCAAGGGTCACATCGACCAGGTTGGAGAGAAGGTTTACATGACCTGGGTACAACCACGGGTCTTGGATATTCCACAGGTAATTAGCATAAGCATTCGATATTCAAACAGTCTTGTCTTGTTTGCCCAACAATTACACGACGTTTCACTTGAAGTTTTGAGTTCAGTTCATTTATCTGAAGATTCACATACATTTCTCGTACATGTAAAGCCCAGTAGTAGTGGTTAAACCGAAGATCGAACCTGAAAACCCAAATCCGAGTCAATACGCCTCGACTTTACTTTGAGATTGAGACTCAGCACTAAGCACATCGTGTCAGGTGATTTGAGGCCACTGCATTGGACGGGGATTCGACATTCGGTTTAACCATGCTTTGACTGAACACATTATAATATTGTAGTAGCATTTCTGTAAATGTACGCAAATTACATGTACTTACATACAAAGACTAATGAATTTGGCCTAAAATACGGGACTGACTGATCTTTCCAGATAACTTCAATGATCACGCGTCTGGATGACTGGAAGAGTGAAATCAGTGGAGTGGAAACAATGGTGGCCCATAATGCTGCTGACATTCTTTTGTAGATGAAGCAATGGTCCGGTTTCTTACAAGTTTCATTTCTAATAAAGAATTTCATAATTACATGTTTATTATTGAGTTTGTTTCTTTATTTAGGAGCATTTGTTTTTAGTGAAATTAAAATAGAAGTTCTGCTGTTACACTATTCTATTTGCTTTGTCGACATTCTTTCATTGGCATGAATGCAATATCATTGATGGTCTAATGTAAAATGTGACTAGAGACGTTAACAACACAGTGATTTGTGCATTTATCGTTGTTCCGTAGTATGTCTTCTTGCCGGTCTCCATGGTCACTTGTTTCGAATTTTGATGCATTTGTTGGTAAACAAATCGTATTCCTAGTTAATTTACAGCTGAAAATCTTCAGTATTATGTCCGATAGGTAGATTAGCTAAAAGTAATGTTTAATCTATATTAAGTTTCTTTTTCAAAATCCAAGCAGTTTAAGCAAAATGGCCGACTTGTACCCCACAACAATAGGTATACGATAAACTCACCTGTCTCAAGTGTTCAAATTCAATTTGACTCTGTGCTAGTTTGTAGACACATTATTTCCCACAACTAGCAAATTCAAACTCAGCCAGGTGGAACAGGGGCATCACGTGATTCACTCGTTCCACCTGGCTCATTTCTATAGTATAAGCAGTGGGCAGATCTGGGCAAAATACATGGAAATGTATTTTCAAAATACTTGTATTTTATTGAAAATTTGAATATTTGAAAATACATTACAAAATACTTTTGGTTGCCTAAATACAAAATACAAAAATACAGTATTTTAAATACATTTTTTGACAACAAAATACGTATTTTCAAAATACAAAATAC